>VDFB02035749.1:0-102329 GCA_007258455.2 Sequoia sempervirens | reverse complement strand
GAATGCATAACATAACATGATAAACTAATCCTAGGTCCTCTATGGTTCCTCGACTGCGCTACTCACAATATCAAGATTACTAAAAACATTTTATCAATGATAAAAGATACATGATCAAACTAACATGCAAGATTAATTTTAGAGAACCAAATTAAATGGTCCTATATTACTCACTTCTATAATGTGACAATTGATAATCAAACATTAAAATTCATTTTATGACTATCATATGAAAAATGCATTTCTTTACAATACTCTTTACAAAATGAAATCATCAATAATTGTTACATCATTACAATGATTACAATGTTTTTGATTAAGGAACAAACAGGTTTTGAGGGGGACCTGAAACCCCTTAACAGTAACAGAGACATATACAACATTAAAAGTGTCCAATCAAAAAATAGAATGCTGCCCACATAGAAAAAAACAAAGGAACCCATGGCAACACAACAAAAACCAACAAAAAACCACAAAAGATCCAACCGCTAGGCCAAATTCTTGAGAATCTCCACCGCCTCCTGCTCCAGCTTGTTCATGTTGATAGCAAACTTTTTAATTTCCTGGATGTTCACAAGGTCCTGATCTGCCTTCTTCTTTCAGTTCGCTCTAGTTCTGTTGCTCGGCCCTCCACCTTCCAACTGGATTTCCTATTTCTCAACATCCACGAACACAACCATCCTGACCTGATAAGCATTTTCCAAATTCTCCACCATTGTGTTCATGGTCTTTTGCAATAGAATTTAAAATGTTGTGACTCATAACAAGCACCTTGTGGAGGGAGTCTTTTATATTCCTCAGATTTTCCTCCATCTCAGAAAACTTGCCATCATGGTTGCTTTTGAACTGTTGTAAATCCTCCACCGTTTTCTTAAGACACTCCACCATGTATTTCTTCTCATCCTCTGTCCATAAATTAGTGGCCTTAATATTGTCTCTATTTTGATTGTCGTCATCCTTTTCAATCTTATTGTTCATCGCTCTCTGGTTCAGCTTGATTTCCTTAATCTCAAAGAAGACCCATCTAATTAACCTGAAAAAATACATAGACCCATTACAGGAAATGGCCAAAATATCACTGGGGAATTCCCATTCATCTTTAAATAATGGTCCTCCGCCTTAAGGTCCCTGGGAAAACGAGGCCTCTCCTCTCTATCAGTTGCAGGGTAACTAGAATTATCAGAAGAAGGGGTCGACTTCGAATTCTCCTTGCTAATCTCATAAGAAGAGTCCTCTGAAACCTTTCTTTTCCCTTTCCTCTGGGGAGAGACACTAGGTTTCCTTTTCCCCTTAACAACAACCCTATCTTTAGAGGAAGGGGTCTTGTGGGACAGAGCTGACCTAGCTTTAAAATAATCATGGATTAAAACAAGTTGGCCTTCATGGAGGATGGAATGCCTAATAGGATTTTGTCTATGGTTCCGTAAGCTGGCATTTAGAGAAGAAGCAAGATTGAAAGGGAGAGAAACCCTAACCTAATGCCTGAAATGGTTGAGAAGTACGAAATGGTACCCGAAGACCCTAGTATAGCATCCATCCAGGGTAACATACTCCATCAACACATTCAACACCTTCCTCTAGTGCGAAAAAATCCTCACCAAATCATAATAGCTTTTTGTCGTCCTTCGCAGGTCCTCCTTCTCCTTCTCAGACTTTGGAAATTTTAGGACTACCTGGTCAGAGAGCTTCCTATCTCTGTGGAATTTAATACCATCCATAGGAAGCCCTGTAACCTCAGCAATAAGCTGCTCATTAATTACCACCTTTCTCCCAAACAAAATTATCTCACCATCTTCCCAACCCTTGGCGAAACACTTCGTAACATCCGAATCCCAGCCATGAAGTATTTCAATAAAAATAGTGATCTCGCCCTTCTCCAACCTCTCCCAGAGCTTGGAATTATTTCTTATTACCTCACAGTTCGTCGGCTCCACTCTGCGACTCTCATCACCCATGTTGGTAACCTTGCCGACTTGTTCAAAATTATCCAGAAAACCAAAAGAACTGGCTTTTGTAATGCCCAGAAAATGTGCAAAGCACAAATCATTCGAATGACAAGTATTAAAATTACGCCTCGACCAACAAGGAGTAATTAATAATCCGCAGTCCCAAGATTGCATGACATGACACTTTTCCATCATTTGTTGGTAGGGGGGATTTTCACCTTCCCGTGGTTGCAATCATACATGATTAGGGCAGTGATGTCAGCCTCCAACTCATCACTCCTTTGCCAGCTCAACTTTTCCTTCGCATGAACACCCTTGTTGGCAAAAAAGTCAGCCACCATATTAATTTCCTTGAAAGCATGGGAAATATAACATTTTTCAAAGTTACTAATGATCTCCTTAGAAAGGTTTATCTAATTTTCTATAGACCAAGAGGGTTTATGAAGACCCTTAATACATTGAATAATATTGTTTGAATCCCCTTCAATCCATAAATTTTTTAAGTTCAACTGACTTGTCAGCTTAAAAACTTGAAAAGTCCCAATAGCTTTAGTCTGAGTGCCCAAGGGGAGAGCCACCACGACCACTAAACAACCATTCTCATCCTTGATCACACCCCCACACCCGACAAGCCTAGGATTTCCCTTGGATGCCCTATCAAAATTGATTTTAACCTAGCCAGGAGGAGGAAGGCTCCAAAAGATACCATCTCTAGGTCCCTTAGTAGTGAGACGATTGGGTATCTCAACATTAACCTTCCAGGCATCAACCATTCTAAGCTCATACTCTTGAAAGCTAGCCATTCCCTTAGTATTGATCTTACTATTGAGCAGATTGAAATTATTTGTCACAACCCTGATGATCTTGCCAAAAACTACTTCCTCCGATAGAGCCATATCCCTGAATATTCTATTGTTACGGTCTTTCCAAATGCCCCAGGCAAGGTGGGGAAAGACATAGCTCCAAAGTAGATTCAACACACGGTTGCTTGAAGGGGCCTTCCACTAATTATAAAAATCCAGGATAGCTCCAGGAAAAACCCAACTGAGATCCCACAATTGCAAAATTCTGCACCAAATAGTATAGGCAAAAGGACAAAGGAGAAAAATATGTGAAGAAGACTCCGCCTCCGCACAGCAAAGGTAACCTTTGTTAGGAAAAGAGAAACCATGTTTACAAAGATTGTCATTAGTCAACAATTTATTCTAAAGGAGGGTCCAAAAAAAGATGTTAACTTTAGGAATTAAGTTTTGCACCCAAGTCTTCACCCAAACAGGGTAGGATAAGGAAGAATAACAAGAAGCCACATCAGAGGAAACAAAATAATGCCCTGAAGAGGTCAACTTCCAGACCAAAGAATCCTCCTGGCCTTGCGGTTTGAGCACAACAAAATTGAGGAGAAGCTGCAAAGGAAGAAGATCTTAACTTATAGAAGAAATATCAACCCACTGATTATCTCTCCAGTAATCCCTTACCAAGATACCATACCTATTTTTGTAGACCTCCATGTGGTATCTAAAGAGAGGATTATTACACAGGCTATCATTTCCAATCCACTGGTCTTCCCAAAACAAGATTTTCTTGCCATCTCCAAGTTTCCAAGATGCGCCTTTACCAACAAGGTCCCTAGCCTTAAAGATATTGTTCCACAGGGTGGAACCAAAGGGGAGATTCTGAGAACTAAGAAAGTATTTGAAGGAGTTAACCTCCTGCAAGTATTTGTTGCGCCAAATAGTATTCCTTTCATGAGTGTCAACATGTGATCTCCAAACCTGTTTAGCCGGGAGAGCCTTATTGAACATTCTAATGCTCCTCAGACCAAGACCCCCATACTTTTTAGGTCTGCACACATTCTCCTAGGCCACCAACGAAATCCTCTTCTTCTCCTCAACCCCTGACCAAAGGAAGCGTTATTGGATCTTTTCTATGATTTCAGCAAACTTGGTAGGAATCTTAAACATGCTAAGGGCATAAACAAGTAAATTATGAAGAGAAGCCTTAAGTAATAAAACCTTACCAGCTTGACTCAAAAGGGCCCCTTTCCAACCTGTAACGCCCCGCCTTGGTTACCGTTATAACAAAGTCTAAAGAGTAAAGTTAACCGAACAATTTTTTTTTTAAAAGATATTTAATTTACACAATTGCCATTAGGTTTCCAAGATGACGTTACATAAACCTTGCACATAAACTCAACACATTAACATCAACATAATACAAATTTAATGCCAAGAATGGTTCAATTTGCAAGACTTATTACATTCGAGAATCCAAAGGTTCAAATTACAACAAGAGAGATTTTTAATAAATCTCAATACATCCAAAGATGGTACAATATAAACACTCTTATACAAGAGGTAACTTTTACAAAGCATATAGGGTTCATTTAACATTTGGCACAATTATCCACGAACAAGCTCTGCATCATCAGTCACGAACAAAGAAGTAACTGGAACTAGCTGCAAGCTTAGGATCATCTGCATGAAAATATAAGGAAGATAGAGCACAATTTCCTCCCGACCACGTGGAACCCAAAGGTCCACTCCCTCCGTGCTAGGAGATAATGACAGGTCCACAAGCAAAGAAGACAGAACATAACGTTTACGGGGTTTACAAATCACATCACGACATAACATTAACAATCATAGCAGATAAAACCTCAGTAACACAACACATCAAAATAAATCTGAACACAAAGAACACCATCATGATATAGACTAAGAGTGTCATCACATCGTTGGGATAGGTTGCCCTGGTGAATCTTCCTAGACTACCGACCCTCTCTCCAAGAGTTACCCTGGTAGCCTCTACCGATTCCCGGCCCCTATGCAGACCAATGTGGAGTCACTTCATCTTTCAAGAGGACAAGATGACGACTTGCCATTCCAGGCCTTCTCAACCTTTTCTCAACCTGAACAAGCGTTAAGACAATAGGCGAGGCACACTTTTATCTAAATTAATGTTTATAACTTCCCAACCCATAAATCATTAGTTAGGTTTTCACTGAATTAACACACCTATGATAGGTTACCCAGACAATCACTTCCGGATTTCGGCCCCTACTACAAGCCACTCTTCTATAACATGACTCAACATAAAAATCAAGGGGTAGCTATCAAGCACATAGATCAAAACCTCAATGTTTATGTCCTTCACTAGAGGCAAATCACAATCTCTAGGATGTCACTTCAAACGACCACAAAATGATACAAAGCTATACCCCCACATAAGATAATTGTAATATGAGCACCATGTTAAAAACATAATAATCTTACAAATTCCACTTTTCAAGCTTTTGATGAAATAAAAATAAACATCATTAATATTACATTAAATACACACACCAAATAGTTACAATTTACCAAACTTCAAGAGTTAAGAATCCACAATAAACAAACTATAAATACTAATATATCACACAATTTTAGAAAACACATTAAATATCATTGCAGTTTAATGATAATATAAATTCTTTATAACTATAAATTCAATCACTCGAAAAGCAATTCATTTCACAATTATAGAACTTATATAATTATAAACCAATGATGAATCACTCATATTATTTACTCATATGAAACACTCATGTTAATTACTCATATTTGTCTAACTCTTGAGCTTGGTAAATACCCACCAACTTGTTATAGAATTATGAATTTTTAATAGGAAATATGCCTTTGATCATAGCATGGTAGATAAGTCGCACTAAAGACTAAGTGTCAGATCTAAAGTAAATAACTCAACTAAGAGTAACAGTTTGAACTCCATGCATTCTACGCAAGTAAGAGTTGCAAGTGAAGATCGTATTAAATTCTTATCATGATGACTTGTAACTAAGTCAAAGTCTAACATCTAGTTCGTACTTTCACTGGTAGTAAAAGGCGTATACACTGACCTAGGAATTCCTTTTCATGCAAAAGATATTTCATTCTACATTTTAATAGTGAATTGATCATATAAGATAATGTCTGATAAATATATATTTAAAAATGACCATGCATTACCATTATAGATTATACTTACAAAAATCGAGGAATCACATAACAGTGGATAAATCTAATGTTAAGATTATGGACAGAGAGAATTAGAAGCGGCGCAGTATAACAACATAGGGATATCAAATAAAACCAGGCACATAAATCTCAAGTGGACGCATGCAGGAAATCTCACATCACAATATTGGCAGAATTCATGCCTTAATAAGGGGTCTACACCATAAAATAAGGATACATAGGCACAAGGAAGGTGGATTACATCTGATGCCTGATGAATGATATTGTTTCAATTGTCAGTGAACAAATCTAAAGCAATAATATATATATTTATATATCATTTTTAATAATCAGGTTTATTTGTTTAAAGGAAAGGGGTCTGCCATGATGGAGAAATGGCTATTGACAGGGTTTCAAAATAAATCTTCTAACCTATGAATATACAGAAAGTATCTTGAAATGAAGATTGAGCGCAACTATGATATGAGGTTCAGTGATATAAAATCATATTTTTTTAACAAAGTAAGAAATTCAATTTCTTAATCTAAATTTTACATTAACCAGTGCATGCGCCAATAATAATATTTAACAACTATTAGTTATGTGAGTGTAGCTTTATTAACAAAATATCTACCACTCAATATCAACCAAATATTAAGGTAACAATACAATTCAATAACACAACTTATAGTGGTAACATAACGCCATGCATAGCAACCATTTGTTGAGAGGTATACTCATAAAAAGGTTACAAGAATAAAATACAGTATCTATATCATTATTCAGAAATTCGTTATTAATACCAGTGCTACTGTTATGACAGTTTGTCATTAGTTCAATAAAATAAAATTTTTAGTTAAATCTCCTCATCCTTTCCGTTCAAAAATAACAATAAGAATATATGGCGATAGAGCAAGACAGATTTATAAGAATCTAAACACCCTACTATGAACAAATTCGGCAGCCACAACCATGACAATACAAGAAATCATCTACAAGGAATACGCCTAAATAAGATTATACAGATTTTGTCTTTTCATTAAACAAGAATATTAACATGTATAGTGCGTAAGCATCTACTACAATAAACATAGTAAACCTGAATAGAAAATAATTTACTAGATTACTGGTTCGATTTTATCAATATATATATATATATATATATCACCGAAATCTTTTTATATTTTGCATTCACCAGATTTGGTATTCGCCTAAAGAAGAATGTATATAACTTATGGTTATGGCTAATAACAGAATATTAGGCGTCAGGTAATAAAGAAGATATATATTTGCCTATGGTCTATTTTATGCGCACTAAGGTTCGTGTACAGCTTATGAATAACTTATAACAGGCAAACCTTGCGCTTGACAGCCAGAAAGACAACAGGTAAAGACTCTATTAAGGAAACTATATCTTAAACTGAGATAGATTATAATATGTTTCAGATTACATATATAATTATAGAATTTTGATAAGAATAGGCGTGCTTAGTAATATAAAGTCATCAAGATAGCAGTCCAAATATTTCTACGACTGAACGTTTATAACCAGATCTATGGTAAAAGGAAAAACAACAGACATCCTAAATATGCAAGTTGCGCAGAGGATTGATCAAGAATGTAATAAGAACTCAGGGAAATATTTAATCTATAGACTACAAGATCAGCTCTCATTTATATATCCCTATAGAGTGTCAAATATATTCATATAAACAGTTAAATGATTCTTTCAAACCTTCAGACTGTGTTATTTGTCAAAAGTGAGGATCTTTAAACAATGTAAAGAATTATAAGAATTTAAGGAGCGGCGGTGAAAGAAAAAGAAGCCTGAGTCCCAGATCTAACAATCTTCTACGCTTATACGAGCAAATGCATGCAACACCATAGTTTCACTATATGTTTTTTTAAAAAAAATTTGAACACTCCTCTAATATGTATTTTTTATATATATTTTTTATTTTACTATTCTATGAATCTGAAAACTCTTTCTAATTGCTTCTTTTCTTGCAGGTATGACAAAATCATTCTTTTTGGACACAAGTTTTCAGAAAATTACAGAGTCAAATAATTCAAAACAAGAAAAGAACCTGTGCTAATTGTTGAAAACTGATCTGGAGCAAAACCTGAAGCTTCCGTCAAATCCACATAGTACACCAGCAATACGAAGACGAAATCCAAAACAATCCAAACCCCAACTATGCTTATAAACTGAATCAGAATTAAAAGTTTTTTTTTCTGAAACCAAAAGCTGTGCAAAATCTGTTCAAATCTACTATCGTGAAAATTTTCCAAATTCCTCCGTGAATGTCAAATTTCCCTTTCCAAAAGATATTAATTCATGCAAATAACTTTCAATCTCAAAACTTAACTGAAAGTTCATTTCGCATTGTAAATAGCTCATTCAGTTCAACTCATTCTTTAAAATATCATAACAGACCTTTAACTGTCAATCAAAGATTCTTATCTCTTTGAAAATATCTTGCTTTAAAAATATCTATTTCACACAATACAAGTTGCACAATTAAATCAGCAATAATAATATTTTAATTAAAACATTGCAACGAAATAACTTTCACTGATAAATTTAATAACTTATTTAATTTAACTTAATAAATTAAATCATTAACATTGGTTAAAACATTAATAATCATTTAATAAAATTAAATATTATATTCGCAAACACAAAACAATATATATTTGAACACGACAAGACAAGCTGGGCTACACGGGGTAACACAGAGATACTCGTTCGAAGACGAACGATGGTTTAAAAGGACCTGTCAATACCTCCAACAACATATTTATAATGAATTAGGGTACGCTCAGACCTGACAAGAAGGTGGAGCCTTTACCCGGTACCTGTGTCTGCAGGAAACATCAACGTTAGAACATATATATACTCATGTTAGAAAACACATCGTGAATAAGAATTGCAACGTAGCAGGGTACTCACAAATGAGTAATGCCACACTGTCTTCTTCACCGACACACACGAGAAAGATAAATCATAAACAATAAGCCACATCATGAATGAATCTATCACAGTATCATCAAACTAATCACCTCAACATAACAACCACATGAAAAATTGTAAGCTAATAAACATATCAGATATATGTCTATCTCAATAACATCACGGAAACACAACCAGATAAATAGGACGTCAATGTATCATCCATAGAGTATAAAAACAACATAATGTCAGAGTTATAACTGAGAATACACAACATAGTATCGTAGTGAACTAAAGCATCTATCAGGTAGAATCAAACTGAAAACAACTAAGATAGGATGTCACAGTGAGAGGGTCACTACACAACATTAACCCGATTGAACCTAGATCCATAAGAGATGTCCAAAAAGAATCGAGGTTTGGAACCCAAAGGAAGGCCCAAATAAATGGAAGGAAGAGAGCAAACAACACAACCTAAAATGTTTGCAATCTTCCTTTTCCTATGCTCAAGGGTATTGAAAAGAAAAGAGAAGCCTTAGACATGTCCAGCTTAAGCAGAAAAGCCTTGGCTTTTCGAAGCTTCAAGAGAATGAATATTCTCATGAACCATGATAATGGAGTCCAAAATCTATCTACTAGGAACAAAACCACTCTGTTGGGGGGATATCAACAAAGGAAGAATCCCAAGAAGCCTAGTAGTAACCACTTTAGATATAATTTTATAGAAAGAGTTGCATAAGCTAATTGGGTGAAAGAAATCAAAAGCATCAGCACCAGGGATCTTGGGAATAAGAACAATAAAGGTAGCATTAAGCTCTTTCAACAACTTCCTGGATCCAAAAAACTCCTTGACAACATTAACCACATCATTAGCCATGATTTCCCATAAGACTTGGAAAAAGAACATGGGGAACCCATCGGGCCTAGGGGCCTTATTCCCTTCGAAAGAAAAAATAACCTTTCTAACCTCATCCAAAGAAGGGATAGCAGTAAGAAGTCTATTTTGATGCTCATTTAGAATATTAGGGATAGAATCAATGAGCATTTGTTGAGCATTCACATCCAATCCCTCTTCCAAAGAAAGGAGGTTCTCAAAGAACTGGATAGCCTCATTCCTGATCTCATCCTCCTCAATTTTTACACCACTCTTCATAATATGGGTAATAGGGTTTGATGCCCTGTGTTTCATAGTGGTCAGATGGAAAAACCTGGTATTCTTATCCCCAACAGAGAGCCAAATGGATCTGGATCTCTTTTCCAATATTCCTCTTCTTTTGAAATAATGTCATGGTATTTGGTAAGGATAACATTTTCCTTAGATAAAAGATCACCCACATAACCATCTTCAATTACAATGATTACAATGTTTCCCCAAGCAATGGGAGGATTACATCAAATTTCATAAAGAGAAACAAAATGAAATACAATCCAATATACAAATACATAAAAGGAAGTCTTCTCAACATTGGAAATCAGAACTAGAGTCGCATTAATGCAAAGATCACCCCCACTATCAATGCACATGTAGCTGCAGAATAAGAAATGGAGGAAAAGCACCAACCTCTCAACCATGTGGAAACCTAAGGTCCACCCCTCGTGCTAGGAGATAACACAAGGTACCACATGTGAAAGCAACAGTTAACATAAAAAGGGCTATGTACATGGATCTCCAAATAATAACACTGCTAACAACACCAACATCACTTACAACACTTACTTCACTTCCAGAGGCACTCACACAATAAAGAGAAAATACAACTAGGGAATGCTAGACTGCAATAGGGAGGAGTGTCATCACATAGCTTGATATGGGTTGTCCTAGTAGATCTCTTCCTAGGCCTCATCCCCCATCCTAGGGTTATCCTCGTAGCCCTCCTCGATCCTTACCCTCTTCATACAAACTCATGCGGAACCAACATACCTTTCATGAGGACAAGGCAATTGGTCTTTCCATTCCAGCCATTCCCATCTCATCTCAAGCGTAGACAAGCACTTGAGCCATGAGTGAGGCATAACATTATCTTGTTTAATGTGAATTTTACCCATCCCCCTAATTCATTATTAAGGTTATCACTCCACTAAGAACCCTCCAATGGGTTGGTCCTGTGACACCACACTTTGGGTTTCACCCCCACTGGGAGAGCCACTCACCAACTTGTACTAGTAAACCCATAATGCAGCAAGGAATTGACCATCTTGCACACTTATCATAATCACATGAATCCATACATAAACCGGAGGCAACACCCTTAGGGTTTGCATCTCACACAAAACACATGACCCCAAAACATAGCCAAACCACTTCCAAGGTTAAACAATCATAAGGACCACACATGCAAATATACCCCTTCCTAGGCCTCTGGAAACCAATATACTAAACACACTTCCCAATGGCACAAAAGCTTACACAAACTTCACATAGATGACACCCAAATTTCAACAATTACATAAATACTTAATCCAATAATCAAGAAACTTTGTTAAATACAAACAATTAATTAAAGTATTATAACCATAAAGACATTCCTTTTTAATTAAAGCATTATTTCAACTTTCTTATCACTCATTTTAACTTAACCACTTAATTCAATAGATAGATTATTTACCGAGCCTATGTAATGCCCTCACCAAGATACCATTATCATACAACCGAGATAGTTAAATTTAAGAAGTAATTAAAGAGATAAGTAATTAGAGAAAACTATTTACATCAATCTAGTACCTTGTCTAAATATTATTGAAAAACCAATGTTATGACAATTTTAGAAAAAATAGATCAAGAAATTAAATCTTTCAAGTTAGATATTTTATATCTTAGGCTAGTAATTGCACTTTTAAAGAACAAGAATTTTAAGAAACATCATTATTGTTAACTCCATATCACATTTACAAATGACAACAAAACATTTAAACTACCGGGTTATGAACAAAGCTCAACAACAACAAAAAAATTATTATATGATTATAAATCTAATAAGAAACTATCTATGCAATAAAATAATTCTCAACCCTTGAATAGTTAATTAAGACTTAACTTGAATAAACATAACTAAATTACTAATTAAGAGTAGATAAAATTATTAAAGCAACACCTTCTACTCTATTTAAAATTTTCTTTAATGATACGAATATAATAGAGAAATGTTGAAACTATCCTGTAACCTCAGTAGGTCGATTATTTTTCCCTCCTAGTTAGATGTTTATGAATACAACTTCATTTATAAATTTTACAATGAAGAGAGAAAGGTAAAGGTATTAGTGCTGACAAGGTAACAAACTCCCGGTACTCAAATCCTATTACTAATGTATCTAATTATCATTTGGAAAAAAAAAAAAAAAAAAAACAATATAAATCTCAATGAGATTTTTCCATGATAAACCAATAGGGTTCATAGTAGAAATCCTACTCTCAAGTCGAATACAACATGCCAACATTTTATTTCTTCATATAAAAACCAACTAAAAATGTGACTATATTTGTTGAATCTATATTTTGATTTTGTGCATTTAAACAAACCTTTGCTCAAACATAAAAAGGTAATCAAGTCTCTGCACATTACAATGAAATGCTTGAAGCAAGATATTGATAGAAAAAGAAAACAAGTTAAGGACAAGGTAAAGGGCAGTGATTCAAAGAGACTCAAAACTGTGCATGACTGGTGTATACATTTGGTGGGAAGAGATGCTCTAACTCAAGGGTGGTTACATTCCAATATCATGATACAAAATAATAAATGATAGAAATCATCATTAAATAGAATAATCATGAGAAATGGTTGGATAAATGTGAAGACTGAAACCAAAATTAAAGTATAAGCTGTGGAAATAAAATGGAAATCGATTCAATAGGAATCAGAGTCATGAGACTAAAAAATCCTGAACAAAATTAACATCAAGAATGTTTGATTTACAGATCATGTCGAAGAGAAAGAAAAGAATTGCAATAGAAGTCTTATGTGACAGTTGCACCCAAAAGAACTCTGCAGGGAAAATTAAATACATTCAATAAAGGTTTGTGAATCAACTATGCATCAATAAATTTGTATCAACAGTGAAAATTAATAAAAGCAGGGACCAAAAAACAATATAGATGTGAAGTAGTGAAGGAACCGATCAAGGCCGACAATGAGGGAAATCTCTAGCCGAGGAATCAATTTGGTGAATACTTCAACGATGCAATGGCCGAGAGAACTATGGCTAAAAAAGATGATAAAGAACCGTTACAACAGACACGAAAACAAAGCGATGTTTAGGGAAGAATACTCATTGATGAAAAGTTGCTACACAGGTGATAAGGAGGAACTACATAATGGAAAAGCGTTAGGGATTTCAATACAGTAGTTGAGTTTCAAAGTGAAAGAAACACTTATTGACAACCTAAAGTATTGTAAACAAGGGAACATTACAGGACTAGATCACAAAATGCACAATCCCGAACCAAATTCCAACCAAATGGTGGTCGTTCTTCTTGATTAGTTTATGCGAGATATATAAGGAAAGATTCCATGAAATCAATAGAACTACAAGGCTTGCTTAAACCACCTAACTCACATCCTTCCATAATTTTAGCATTTTCTAGCAGGGTACTTAGTATTAACGACCTAGATTGTTACCAGTCAATAAAATGCTTAAGCCAAAAATAATTGAACAACAACGCATGATGGTAACAAGAATATATATAAAGATGCATCAGACCATTTCTTTTAGCAAATTTTTTTATAATTAATTAGATAATCAGCTGAGAAATATTGTTAAGTGTGGAACATAAAATCATGGATAGAAAATTGCTATAGAAGAATTCAAAAATGCTTTCTACAAATTGGTTAAATCTACTAGAATTCACCAAGGAATCACAACTATGAAACCTACAATTATTTACTTTCTTAGAGAAAACTGGATAGCACCTTTTTAGAGATGACATTTAGCGTTTATCAATTGGAACCTACAGAGGGAAATTAAATGATTTGATGAAAAAAGCACGCGCATCCAAACAATACCAACCTACCAACACAAACAACCTTAATACTAGTAATTTGCAACCATGGGAGGTTCAAGGAAAACGCCGATAGGAGATTAAAGGTTTGCAGTTAGAGAGCGAAGCATTTGTTATATATCTTTATTCCTCATTAGAAGATGAACAATTAAAAATGCTAGTTTGAAAACACGAACTGTTCAAAAAATTTCAAATCATCAAGATAAAGACTTGCTAGAAATTGTTCGAAAAACCGTAATGAGCTGCTCAGAATTTTTCAAATCCTCTAGATAAGACGTGTTGGAAATTGTTTTAAAAACAGTAAAATGGAGTCTTAATTCCTCATTGCAAAAAACACGAGCTGTTCAAAAAATTTCAAATCATCAAGAGAAGACTTGCTGGAAATTGTGCAAAAACAAAAGTAATGAGCTGCTCAGAATTTTTTTAATCCTCCATATAAGACGTGCTGGAAATTGTTTAAAAAACAGTAAAATGGAGTCTGGTCCCCTGTATCCTCTGTTCCTACGCCTTCAGTAAGCTCTACCATGGGCCCCCCAATTACCCGCAACACCACCCACCATGGCCCTTGCTCCTACTGGCGGTGAAAGCTCTGCATGGATTGCCAAGGCGGGTAAAATGAGCTTGCTTGGAGTTGTGTTGCTGCCCTTGTGTGGTATATTGTCCATGCATTGTCAATAAGGAAATGAGATATTAATAGCACTATACCTGGCATGGGGCACCGTCTAAATATTGAATGAAGCCCATTTGAGAGTCATCTTGACCACGCACATCATTCTCCATATGACTAGTACTACACAAGGATATCAGTTGCATGCATTGACTCCCCCTGTGAGTGAGATAATATGTATATAGAGCCATGTCACTGGCATCACTGTCCAAAGTAGTATAAAGGTTAAGCACTGCCATTATTAACCTTTAATAGCACTGTGAGCACTGCTGTTTATACAGACCACAACTTGGCAATCCACACTGTCACATGAAAATAGCATAGCTGTTTTACCAAGAACCATCACCGTGCATAACCTTGTTAAGTTGATCAAGACTGTCAATATATTGATACTGTTATCAGACTCCTGCAACTGAAAGCATACCAAACATATCACGGTGAAGCTTGTAGAGACATTCAGTTCAAAACCACAATGGAACTTGTGATATAGAAATTCACTGTTACCTGAGAAGAAGTCGATTGGAGTCACTGTTGGAGTAGCCTAATCTGGGCCATTCTTAGAATATATACAAGCCCATGAGTTCTGTTGGTAGTTCATCAAATGCAGCTGCTCTTATTATATCTGTAGGATGCTTGAGTTTTACCTTAAGTATGTACCTATAATTGCAATCTGGAAATTTACGTTACATTACATAAATTTGAAATATGAGTGGCAATATCATTAAACAATGCTCACTACCTGTAATGAAAGTTGTAAAGAGAAAGAAGGGGAAATTGAGACCATACTTAGGCTGATTAAGTCTGTTTTTCTCTTCATTCCTCTCGCATTCATCTATGGAGAAAGAACAGATCACAGAACCCTATCCTCTCATTCCTCTTGCTCACTACTCATCAATCTTGAGCAGATGCAGGGGATGGTTTCTTTGTGCAGAGACAGAAAGTATCATTTTGACCCCAATGTATTTGCATATTGACTCCTCTCTCAAAAAAGTGAAAATGAGGATCAAAATCTGGGCAGAGATAGTAAGCTGGAAATTTGAAAGTGTTTGTAAAGAAAGGAAATATAAAAGATGTTACAGTAGCATAAAATAGATGGATGCTATGGAACAGTAGGGAAGAATTACGAAAGAAAAATTACAGAAGAAAAAATAAAATATAAGTGGAAGCACTAATAGAAAAAATAAAGATGATGGGGAGGGCAATATTTATTCATGTTATAGAATGTGAATATTTGTGATAAATGTAGAGCACTGAAAGGTAGAATGTTGGAGAGACCTTTAAGGGCATACTAAAGTGGTCAGCTTACACATATGGCAGATTACACCATTTCCAAAAGTGGTCACCATTTACCACAAATCTCTATCACTGGAAGTTGAGCACTTTAGCTACACATGTGGTAATCCCTTCAACATTCCCTTATTTATCACTGGAAGCTGACCACTTTAGGCACACTGATTTCCCTTATTTATGGATGTGCAGATGGAAAAACCAAATAGTTTATTAAGTTCTTAAGGAAACATACGCTCAACATTAATTTCCGATGGAAAACAAGCCATAAATATTAAATACACTACTTCCAAGTAATGATGGTTCCTATCTAGCATATAGGTGGATATATTGAATCCAAATATGTGGTGTTCTGTTGCAAATTTTGTACTCTTCCTAATTTCTAAACTAGAAGCTATTCTGAATCCATTTTCGAAAAGCAGCAATGACAAAAAAGAAGAAGCTCAAAGTAAGATATTTGGGAGAGAGAATCATTTATGCAGAAGCGTATGCTTAGTTTACAATATTTAGTTACAGGAAAATTCAGATTTCGTGCAAGGATGACTGTGCTCTAGAAATGACAGGAGGACATGTCTCACATACTATTTCTATGTATTCTTCCTAAAACCTACCATATCATCCATTTCGATGCATTTTCTTATGTAGAGGAAAAACCTTTTATTGATCAGAAAATTTGTAAGGCCAAAAGGCAACCAGAAATTCATGGTGATCTAATATTATGAAATCTGTTTTAAGAAAATTGATGTCCAATTCTAACTTGGTGGCAACCACTCTTCCCTCTTTATTCGAAAAGGTTATGCCTCCTTTAGGTTTGTCTAGAAGGTTATCTATTCAGCAATTGAGATACTTATTTTTTGTGGTGACCTATTGTAACAGTCTAAAGTCATTGTACATTGCCATGGGCTTGTCTTTCTTCTTGGGCAAAAGGACTGATGCACCGAAGGAAGATGGATGGTCCATGTGAAGACCTCTTTGTTAAACAACAGAATGTAACTTGATTTGTCGATCAAGGTCTAGTCTATGTCCTACGTCATCATGCAAGATGTTTGTCAAATACTAAAGTGAACCTAATATCAATTGGTTTTTCGGGTTTCTCATTCAGCTTCTAGCAGAGATACTGATTGCAGAAAATGGAAAATAATTACAGATATATCTCTCAGTAAGGTCCTGAAAGATGTATCATCAAATGTTGCAGGAACTTCAATTTAAGAGATCACAGTGCATGGTAGTTGAGGTAGATCCACGGCTGTGAATTACAAGATTCACATCGCCAAAAACCTAACATATCAGAGGATTTCTCACATTAACATGGCCAGTGGTTCAATTAGAGAGATCGAACAGGAAATGGCCTCTCTATTTATTCAGATCCAGATCATCAGCTGTCTTTACAAGGCTTGTGGCAATTAAAAATGACGTCCCAGATTAGCAAGATCGTGATTCACTGGTAAGTCTAAAGGAGTTTTCCTACTTATTGAGGTCTATTCATCTCAAATGACTGGAAACAAACAGGCCAAGCCAGGTGCAACATATCCTCGAGAACACACATCTAAGTGAAAGGGCGATTCCCCTGAGGTGAATTTCCCCAAGCATCGAACAATAGCGGGGGGTAAAAAACAACACTCCCAAATACATAAGACAGACCTTTACTATAAATGGTTCATCAAACAAGAGAAGGAGAAAAACGAACAAATCTTTAGCTACATATGGCAGATTACACCATTTCAAACAAGAACCAGCGCTGGTGCAGAACTTTTGAACCTTGGAGACTTTCGGTGGTAGAGGTCGATGATGCCTTGGTCTGTTAGCAAGCCGGGGCATTTATGCAAATTGGAGGCGGTCATCTTAGGGCGGTTGCCTGGTGCAAGAAAAGGAGAGCCACTACGTCTCTGCCCTGGGTTTGACAGCTGCCCAGTTCTTCAGGTCGGAAAAAGGTGTGAGCCGCATTTACAAGGGAATCTGATCTACTTGCCCGAGCGGTTTACAGCGAAACGAACACTGCTCGACGGCGGACGTACCTGTTTCAGGCGTGAGACAGGTTTTCAGACATATCATGCACTGGGGATCCCAGAAGTAGAGCCTATCGGCTAATAACGAACATTATCAAATTTAAATTACAGAAATGGAATGTTGCAAAGGCAGCGACGCCACAAGTTTTAGGGCACACGGTTGTTGATAAAAGGGCTCAAGAGATCCTATCTCATGGAACAAACCGATAGCGGGCTGTGCACAAATTGTATTTGTTAAAAAAAGGGTTTAAGAAACTTTCAAGTGCTGAAGTTGGTAGGAGTAAATAGGACGCCATGATAGGAAAGCAATTGACTGCAGGAGATGCAAAATGTGGAAACATAAACAAGGCACGTAAACTGTTTCACAAAATGCCCAAAGAACTACGTTCTCAAGGAAACCATGATTGTAGAAAGCATATAAAATAGATTTGTTTTATTATTTCCTTTTGTCTTATAAGTTTTCAAGCAAATGCATTAAGGTTGGCGTAAGCCAAGGTCCAAACGCCACAGTCATCCCATGCTGGTCATGCCCCAAAAGGGTCGCCTAGACACTGCCATGCTACCCATGGAGTATAAAGCTTAACAACTTATGACATAAACAAAGTATGTGGTCTGTTTGACTAAAAGCCCCTGTGGTTTGCTCTGGCAGCCACTTAGTAAAAGGAAAATAACATGGTTGATTTAAACAATAGGCTTAATACGTGGTCTCAAGTGCAATTTAAACTTGCAGATTGACAAGGAAAGGTTTAATGTATTGGATTTGAAACTCTCATGGAAGCAATGTTTATTCCATGAATTCCATAATGGAGGAGAGAACAAAGTATGGAATTCCATTAATAAAGGCACTGAGAAGACATTTGCAAAGCATCAAACCAGATGCAAAACTGCCCTAGATACCATGGATTTGCAGAGAGAGTGCTAAACTTACTCAAAAATTATATAGAGTGAAATTTAAATGCTCCTTCTCCTCTCTGGAGTCCAGAAACCCTAGCTCTTCCTTGTTCTTTTCCCAATTCTCAACAAAATCAACAATATATGAAAATTTATAGAACAATTATCTCTCTCCCCTCCTTTCCCAAAACAAAAAAATGAATAAAAATCCCCAAAAGCTAAACATTTATAGGAAGAAGAAGAATACCCATTGTATGGGAATTCCAAAACTATCAAAACTAACTATAGAACAAATTATAGTTAGCTTTTAATTTATTAAATTAACCTTCCCGACATAACGCAATAATTAATCTTAAATTAATTAAAAGCATTTCCTTTAAAAATCATAACAATATAATAGGATAGATATCCAATTTTTACACAAACGGGTAAAACCATTTACCCGACATTTACCTACATATTATTATTAATTATATAGCTTAACTTTATAATATTTTATTTATTTACCATATTATTATTATTTATAACATTACACTATAAATTTATTTTATTATTAATTACGATTATATATTTATATATTTATTTATCAAAGTATACCCTTTTACTAGCAATTGATTTTAATGCATAAGATAACCAAATGCATTTATCAAACAATTTAAATTAAATAGAACTAAATGCCAAATAATTACCTAATCACTACCTATGGTCGAAATACAACCTCAAACAACATTGACTGACCATTGACAATACTGGCAATACTAACAGGGTGCCAAACCAGATACTCAACCTCTTCAAGGATGATGGATAGGGTAGGGGATCAAGTGTTATCTTTGATCAACTAATCCATTGGGTTTCAAGGCATGCTCATACCTACCAATTCAGGTGGAGTCAATGCCTAGTACTTGCAACCTGCAACACACAAAATGGTTGTGCATATACATATACATATAACAATCACACTATGAAAAGTAATCACAATGTTGAAAGGTACTCATAAGTGAGTGATGCGACACTGTCCCTCTTACTCAATCACATCAGAAGAGCAACACCTAGTAATCAAATCAACTCATATAGAAATTAGATACATAGTAATTAGGATAAGATCAATCCCATGATAATCACATAACAATCACGATAAAAAAAATACATAACGCTGAAGATAGGGTTAGTCCTCATAAACAAAAAAGATCTCTGTAGTCACCTAAATAAAACCATATACTAATCATAACATGTGCATCAAACCTCAAGTAATGGAATCATCAAAGCAATAAGTCTAACATTATATAGTGTGTCATAATGTCTAAACATAAAATAGATCAACTGTCAATATATCAAGGAAAAGCATGAGAGGCACTACACACAAACATTCATTATCATCAACATCTCCATAATCAGATTCATCATCAGAAATACCAACATATTCTCTAACATAATATCTTTTCTTGGTCATCTTTCCTTTGTTTTCCTTGTTCTTATTGTTCATAACTCTGTTTGGACATCTTGAAGCATAGTGACCTATTTGTCCACAACTAAAACATTTGAAAGGTAATTTAACTTTGTACTTACCCTTTCCCTTTTTCATCCTTCTTACAAAGTTAGCTTCTACATAATCAAGATCATCTCCATTTGAATCTTCAACTTTTTCTGGTTTTCAACCTTGAAAGCAGTCTCCACTTTTGCACATTTATTCAAACGAATTTTTCTCATTTCAAATATAGTCAGTGTGCCATACAACTAATCTCTAGTGTAAGTATTAAAATTTGCAACTTCCTCAATAGCGTAAACCTTTTCACCATAAGAATTAGGAAGATTTCTAAGAATTTTCTTTACCACATTGGGTTCTTTGACTTTTGCATCAAGACCTCTCATTTCACTAACAAGTTCATCAACCCTTTGCATGTAACTTGTAATTGTTTCATCTTTAGAAATTCACAAGTTCTCAAATTGTGTCTTTAGATACTACATCTTAGCTTATTTAACCTTATTATCTCCTTCATAAATACTTTCTATCTTATCCCAAACTTCTTTTGCAGTTTTCAAATCCATCACTTTCACTCATTCAAAATTTGCAAGACTACTCAAAAGGACAAACCTTTATTTACCATTTGTTTCATAGGCCTTGATTTCATCACTTGTGCTCAGTCCATTTGTAGGTATGGTATATGCAATCTTCACTACCTATGCAACATCAAATCCAAGGTAAACTAGATAACCTTCCATTTTAACTTTCCAGAATTCATAGTTTGTGTCATAAAACATAGGGATCTCCTTCTTGTTCACCATCCCAGATTATCTCAAGTGGTCAAACTTTTCTCCAAGGAACCTTGCTCTAATACCAATTGTTGAATGAACAAGAAAAATTATAGGGGGTGTGAATCAGTTGTATCCAATTAAAACATCAAAACCCTAAACAGTAATCAGATCCACATGTGTTCATTAAACCCTTAATTTGTTATAATGTTTAAACATGAAATACAAATAACATAAGCTGAAACAACAACACCATACACAAGAGAACACCAAATTTACATGGAAAATACTAGGAGGTAAAAACCATGGTGAGGATTAGCTCACAATATAAGTAATTGCAAAATAGGTACAAAAAGGCTCACTTCCAGAATAGGACACACTATCCAGAAGGGCTCACAACCTAGGCTCACTACCAAAATAGAAAGAAGAAAGAAGATAGATGCTACACAGAGAACATGATATCAATACAACATAGAATCCACCACAATAGCTCCAACAACACTTGTAGCTCTCAAGATATCAAGATACCTTTAGCTCACTGCATTTAGCAATCTTGCATTATAGCTCACACTACATTTTGCATCACAACACTCAACTCTATTCCACACTTCATCTTCCATCAACTCACCTTGCATTTATACCATCCACAATTTGAAAAGCATATTCAAGTTGGCTACACACACCTTACACTTTACAAATTCAAAAATAGGTCAACACTAAGCATTCCCGTAGTGGATAGGAATGAAAATGGAACAATACAAAACTTAATTGGGACCCAAATCAACACTCACATGCCACGCTACACCATCAATACTTAAACATCTTCGAATGTAGTGTAAACACAAATTCGGTCGTTATGTGTGCAAACACTATTAAAATTTGAAGCAAACACTTCCTCAAATCTAAGGGAGACTTGAGAACCACACACCATGCTTCTAGACAATCTAGAATAATCCACAAACCACTTGAGATCCAACAAACTCTTCGCACCAACTCACACCTTCGGAATGTATAAGGCCATTACACTCAAACTACACTACCAAACACTATAACTCTAAAAACTATCTTCCAGAGCATAAAACATCAAACCCACTTGAATGAGGTAAGCTATCAACACCATAAAATCACCTTCAAAACCACAAGATCTAAAGCACAATTGTAGAGAAACACAGAGCAAAAAAAATCTCCTTGACACCTTTGTAAGCAACACTGCAAATCTAATTCACACATTGGTAAATATAACTTCTTGTGCACAACGATCTAGAATCCCAAATTCTAGATATAGAAGCTCTGAACACCTCTAACCAACATATCCAAACCATGCAAATAGATCTTCAACCTAGAAGAAATACGGAGCAAAACCAAAACACCTCTACAACACCCTATTTCCTCCTTTTATCAATTTTCTCAATATCCTCATCATCTTTATCACACCACAACCATAACCAAAATCTTATCAAAACAACACCAGAGGTTAACACCAGTAACTTAGCTGATGACAACATAATTCAACTAATCAAAGCAACAATCTCTCTCAACCACTACACAATTGACATCAATGACAACACAAGCTTGTTGACATCAATGACAATGCAAGCTTGTTGACATCAATGACAACACCTTCATACTTGCAACACATATGCTCAATGTGTCATTTTTATTTCTCTTTCCTTTAAATCATCAGAAAATATTTTAAAATAATATTGCACAAACTCTAATGAATGTATTTGGTTATATTTTAAATACAAATGATACTCCCTCAATATTTTTCTATCATATTCTCTACTATCATCTACAAGTCTATATAATATGAATAAAAATAACCACATGTACTAAATTACAATAGTGTAGTTGAATCTCCTCTTCTGGAGCAAGAGTGTAGTTTTCTGCAAAGTCAACCTTAGAACAAAAATAGTCACATATACTAAATTATAATAGTGCAATTGAATCTCCTTTTGTGGATCAAGAGTGTTGTTTTATACAAATTCAACCATTGAACAAAGATAGCCGCATATACTAAATTATAATAGTGCACCTGAATCTTCTCTCGTGGAGAAAGAGTGTAGTTTTTTACAAATTCAACCACTAAAAGTATAGTGTTCCAATTAGAAACATATTTTTATAGATGTGAAATTATTCATCAAGCCATCAATTATATTAAAAGTGTTTCACATATTTGTACACAATCTTATTCTTGAATTTTATGATGAACACATACACACTATTTTGTTGCCAATAAATCATAATTCTTTCCAAAATTTCCATCATTTAATAAATACTAAACAATATTGAACCTCTTCACGTCCACTAACTATTTTCTAATATCATGTGAACTCCTTTCATGCATGAATCATTTTAAAATTAAATAAAAATTTATATATATATATATTTTAAAATTTATGCAAAAAAAACTGTGTAATTCATTTTAAAATTAAATATAAACCTTAAAAAATAATGATTTAGATGGAACTAATTAAATATTTTAATCTCTAGCATAGAAGGGAAAATTAAACATCCAATATTGATTTGTAGATGATATCACATAATAGTAATAGCTATGTGGAAATAAATTTTTGTTTTGGTCTCGATGCCAAGTTCATTTCTTATTAGTGAGTTGTGTTTTTCTTTATTCCTCCACTTAGTGTTGTCTTTAAGTTCATGCCTTCCTATGTGCTAAGATTGTGGTGGTTTATTTTATGGGATTTAAATATAAATTGTGGGCAATGTAAAATATGCAAAGGGCTCAACAATAATATTTTTTATTATGTATATAGGTGAATCATGCCAAGTTGAGAATTGAGTATATTTTCTTCAAATAATATTCCCATATATTTCAAAGATGCCCTTATAACTTTAATATTTAAGATCCTAATGTGAACATGAGGATTTTGAATTTAAAAGAGGAAGATATTTCCTCCATAGGTAAGTAAAAACTAGAGGCTACAAAGGGAGTGAAGTTTGGTTTTTATGGATGAACAAAATATGGATCCAAAATAATTCAGATAGGGTAATGCATGATTTTATTTCTTTGGTGGACAAGATTTTCTTGTAGGATAATATGTTCATGAGAATGCTACTAGAGATATTTTACCACTAGGTGATTCTAAATTTGGAAGTGAAATTTTTATTTATTTATTATAGAGTATAATCTGGAGAAGGAATTGAAAAACTAAAATTAAAAAAAGTGAAATTTAGTTATGGTAGATGTTTTTTTTAATAGATTGAATTGGGAGGAAAAAGATAAAATATATATTCACCATACTCTTATAATTTCATGTGTAAAGACAAACTAATGTGTCATATTGTGCTAGTTGTCTAGCATTATATAGTTTTTAATTTATTATGAATTATATATTTTTTGTTTTTCCTAGGTTGAACTTTGTAGTTTGGAAGCAAGTTCTTAAACCTTTGGATCAATGTGAGGTTAGTTTTTTGTAATGGCATTATAATTAGGTTGTAAGAATCTAAATAGAAACTCTAGGAGAGTATTAATGGAGTCATATTGTATTTCTTTTTTAGTAAGTCTTGATTTTAACATTCTTATTATTTTTATTATAAATTGGTTCTATTTTCTACTCAATGTTTTAGGTAGTTCTGATAAGTTCCTAGGTATACATTTGTTATATTTGTGATAAGATCTAGTTATTTGAATATTCAAAGGATATCTATACTTGTTTTTTATTTAGCACATGACACATTTTGATAGAAAATGAATAATTAAGTATGAGTTGCAATTTTAGGTAGAAGGTCATTTGAGGATCCAAACTATACATGGCAAAAGGAAAAGAAGTTGAATCTATCTAAGACTATATTGTTTTGTGATTGTAATAATACTTATATTTTGATTCTATTATGACTAGATTAGAAACTAGTTTTTTTTTATTGTTACTGATTTAATCTTTTGAAATTAAATGAAAAATTATTCACCGATGTCTTAATAAGTTACTCTTTGATTATGCTTTATTAATGTGCACAATTTTAATGTTAAAAATGTGTTTCCTATCCTTTGTGATTCTATAAATCATGAGTTAATCTTGGATTGTTCATATTGTTAGTTCTATACCTTATTAATAAAATAAGTTGTTGTAAGTTATTTAATCTATAAGGATATAAATTTGTGTGCATATTTTTTCCTTTATTTATCCCACTTTAGAATTCCATATCTATGGAAAAATATGGGACGAAGCTATTTTTCAAGTTATTTGGGATTTGAATCGATCAAAAAAGGAAAAAGGAAATGAGGAGCTCTTCGGCGTCGATGGTGTGGGCTCGTGGCCTGTGACAGGCCGCATCTTGCATGTCCTGTCGAGTCTTTGCATGTCTGCCGATCTACTTCCTAAGGCGTTCTTTCTTGCGTGGGGATCTGTTCTACATTCTGGGGGGTGAGATTTTTCTAGTTCGCGAGTCCTTGCTCTGCAGTTGGTGGTTGTGCATTGCTCTCTGCTGCATGTGCGTGTGGCGGACTTGGTGGTGGGCAGATCTTTCTACGAGGTTCCTTTCCTCTGTGCGCCTGCTCCTCATCGGTGGGGAGGTTTTGTAGGAAGATAATATTATTCCAAGGAGAAAAAGGAGGTTATGGGTAATGAGGAGCTCTTCGGTGTCGATGGTGTGGGCTCGTGGCCCGTGACAGGCCGCAACTTGCATGTCCTGTAGAGTCTTTGCATGTCTGCCAATCTACTTCCTAAAGCGTTCTTTCTTGCATGGGGATCTCTTCTGCATTCTGGGGGGTGAGATTTTTCTGGTTCGTGAGTCCTTGCTCTGCAGTTGGTGGTTGTGCACTGCTCTCTGCTGCATGTGCGTGTGGCGGACTTGGTGGTGGGCAGATCTTTCTACGGGGTTCCTTTCCTCTGTGCGCCTGCTCCTCATCGGTGGGGAGGTTAGAAGCGTTCATTCACACCTTTTCCCGGGGCCCGTCTGATTCTTGTGCTGCTGCCGACGGTGTTGTGGGTGGCTGTTTTTTGCTTCCGTGTGCGTGGGGTGGTGAACGTGTCTGTTCGTTGCGGTAGGAGATGGCTCTTGCAGCTTCACTAACAGTTCCTGCAACGACTCCTAGTTTCTTCAAAGGGTTATGTGTTTCGCCTCCTTGCAACAGACTTTAGAAAATCTACTCCGAAGGTGAAGAATCAAACCACAACGCACAGAAAGGAGGTCTCAAATGCTCCTACGCTAGGACCGGGCTTAACCGGCACACTCTAAGGGCAGCGTCTATATATCCAGCCCCATGGGGCATCATGCATGATCCATGGATAGCCGCTGTCAACGTCATATGTACGTAGCGTCTTTTTTCAGGCGGGACTTCGGAAACTGTGCAGATTGTATCGTTATTTTTACTAGTGTCGAACATTGTTATCTCTGCGCTGCATATTTCCTGTTTAAATTGTAGATGACGGCACTGATCCCTGCTTATTTCTCTTCTCTAAATTTCATTATAATGTGTTTAGGTTATTTAATTTGATTGATTTCTTTTTTAAAATTATTATTTTTTAAATAATAAAATATAATCACTATATTATAATTTTTAGAAATGTTTAATTGAATTTAACCTTTTACTATATAAGTCTAATTATAATAATTTTATATTACTATTATAATTAATGTTTAATATATTATTATTAAAAAAATACAATTTATTATATATAATACATAAATATTCAAATATATTATATCTTAACTCATTTTATCTAGAATATTTTTTTAATCCAACATATTTAGATATTTTTTACTTGCTAAATGAGTACTAAGATGATGATATTTAATTGATTTTTAATTTTGGACTTATTTTGAATGGTAGAGGATTATAATAGTTTTATTAATGTTGTTGATATCATTCATTTATGGACTTGGCACATGCTTTTATTTCTCATTTTCTACCCCCAATGCACCAATAAAATATGGACCTAATGATACCTTTTCAAGATTAATCTTTTGATGCTTGTTCATCTACTATCTCTATAGATTATCAAACCTCTTTTACATATTTTTTTCCAAAAGATTAAAGTAATTAATGTACATTATTAAACTTTAATTATATAGATTATAGAGGTATTTATAATTGAAAAATACATTTATGTTAGTTAGAACTAAAAATAATGTAGAATATATTGTGTAGATATATGTATAATAGAATAAAGGTATATATGCTTCATGTGATATAAAAATAATTCTTTTAAATTTATTTATTTATTTATTTCATATATAAATCAATTAAATATTTAAAAATTATTTCACTTCATTTTATAATTATTTTTTTATTATATACAATGCATAAATTTTAATCTTTTAAATTATTTTATTTTATTTAAAGAATATTTTTATTTATTTACAAGTTATTTTTTTTTTATTATTTTATATTAATTTAAAGAACTATTTTTGTTTATATTATTTTATTTACTTGTTTTAGTTTTAGTTCTTAGGTAAATGTTAAAACTATAATATCTAGTTTTAGAAAAATATGTAAAAGAGGTTTAATATTTTTCATTGTCTCTTATATATTTAAAAAAAAGTGTATGAAGATTATTTATTTCATTTTTACAAACAATAAAATAAAATCATTATATTATAATTTTTGTACCATTCAAAATAATAATATAGAAATATTTAATTGAATTTAACCTTTTTCTTTATAAGTCTAACTATAATAGTTTTATATTCCTATTATAATTAATGTTTAATATATGACTATTATACTAAGTATAATAAGATTTTATAGCTATTCAATCACTAATATTCTAATCAAATTTAGTGATTGAATATTATAAAATCTTTATCAAATTTGAAAGGAAAAATATTAATTCAAGAAAATCAAAACATAATGATTAAAAAACATGAAAAATATAGTTGCATTTATTTTTAAAATATTTAAAATGTATTTATTATATATTATATTTATATAATGTCAATTTAATTTTTAATATTCTATATAATGTAAATTTAATTTTTAAAATAATAATACATATTATTATATATATATATATATATTATTTATATTAGAAATTACCAAGTAAAAATATAATGTTATATATAACCAATATAAAAGATATATTACACACATAAAAAAATATAAAATATGTATTGTTATTTTAAAAATTAAATTTACGTTATATAAAAAAATAAAAAATAAATAGAAAATTGTATATATATATATATTTTAATTTTTTTCAAATATATTATATATATACAAAATTACATAATCAATAATTTATGTTCTTCAAATTGTATTCATTGTATTTTGGATAATAGATTTTGGTCAATATATTTAATTATGTTAATATTGGTGAGAAACTAATATTTAGTTTTAATTAAAAACCTTACGTTATAATGATGTTAGTAAAAAATGTTTCTTTATATTATTTAGGTTGATTGAATCAAATAATACACAACACTTTTCTTGAATTTATTAAATAAATGTACACACAACATTTTTCTTGATGTTATTTAGGTTGAAATTTTTTAATTTTTTCCAAATATATTATATATATACAAAATTACATAATCAATAATTTATGTTCTTCAAATTGTATTCATTGTATTTTGGATAATAGATTTTGGTCAATATATTTAATAATGTTAATATTGGTGAGAAACTAATATTTAGTTTTAATTAAAAACCTTACGTTATAATGATGTTAGTAAAAAATGTTTCTTTATATTATTTAGGTTGATTGAATCAAATAATACACAACACTTTTCTTGAATTTATTAAATAAATGTACACACAACATTTTTCTTGATGTTATTTAGGTTGAAATTTTTATTTAATGTAAGAATATTTAAATATTTAAGATAAAATAGGATAGAAAATAAAAATAACTAATTAACCCATTGCAATAGTACTTAAACACTTGAATAAATATAATAATTTAATATTAATACATTTTTTTATTTATTATCTAAAGAGATATCAATATTTTAATGTATTCAACTATAAAAATATATTAATTTTTTTTAATGTATTCAACTATCAAAATGTGATTTTAAAAAAAAAATTTAACATTTTATTCAAAGAATTTATATTAAGAAAAGTTTAAAATTTAAAGATTTACTTAAAATTTATAGTATAAATATTTTAAATTTTGTTTTAAAAATTTGAATATCATAATTGTTCAATGTTATTAGATTTCCACAATCCATAAGAATATTAATAGTTGTTTCTGGATTCGATTGTGTGTAAGCTTTTTGAATCAATTTCGAACCACACTCTATGATCCATCATAGGATATTCATATCCTTGAGCTGAATATCCTTGAGCTCTCTATCCTGATGATGGATCACATAGTGTGATTCGAAACGTTGATTCAAAAAGCTTACACACAATCAATCGAGAAACAACTATTAGTACATCATAATTGTTTTCATAATCAAATTTAAAAATTATTAAAAAAAACTTATTTTTATGAAAATTTTAATATTTAAATTAATTTAATAGAATTTTTTTAAAATTAAATAATTTTTATATTTTACATTAAAATAAAATTTAAATTTTTATTAAATTTTATTAATATTTTAAATACTTTTATAATTTTAAAATTCCAAATAAATATTGAAATGAAAAAATTAAATTAAATATAATCTTAGTTTATTTAAAATAAATGTTGCACTCCTCGTATATTACCATACATTACTAAAAAGTTTCCAAGGTCAATAAGGAATAACCTGCAATTAATAAACACGGACAGTTTGTACAGTTTTCACGGAAAGAGAGAAACGAGGAAATGAATGGCATCCATGCTCGGTGCATTCTCGGGCTAGATAGCCACTGCCCACTCTAAGGGCATGTCCCCATGCAGCTGCTCTGTGTATTTTGGCTAGCAGCCATTGCTTATTTTGATAAGAAGCCACTGTTTAGTTGGTGGCCCCATAAACATTTTATTTTGTTGCTTATTTTTAAGCAGTCAACATAAATTTGAATTTATAATAGTTAATAATCTTTTCTGCAATTAAAAATTGAAAAGAAAAAATAGAAAGAGATATTAAAAAAGATGGAAAGAAATTAGTGGAGCTATGTAGCATCTTTGAAACTATAGCTGCTGCTTATTTCCAGCCCCCTTCTTTTTCAACAAGTTATTTTCAATTCTTAAGCAATGGCTGCTTAAAAAGATTCCAAATTACCCTTTTCTTGGATAATTTTTTTTTTGCATGGGAACACTTCAACTGCTTAAACTGCTTAAATTTAAGAAACATACTTAAACAGCTGCAAGAGGAGACAGGGTAAGGGTACACTTAGGTGGCCGGTCCCACAGTCTCTTAAAACCCATGATTTTTCATTTTCGTTTCCTTTTACCAAGCCGTTTCCGTTCGGGATACACTCTATCCGCTCAATTATGCATTTCATTTTTAATCCCACGTGTTGGGGGAGACAACAGCAAGGAGGAGATATTATAAAAAGTATAAACGGTAGCTCAAAATGTCTTAGACCTTTCACTTATAAAACAACGTAAGAATATTAATATTTTGTTATATTTAAAATAGACTCCACGGATTTTATCCCGCGTGACCATATCTTAGAAGAGTATTATTTTTAGTTTTTGATATTTTAGATTTTTAATAATTATTAACAATAAATTATTAATAATTAAAATAATTAAAAATAATTAATATTGTTAAAAAATATTTATTTTAATAATTATTAACAATAAATTATTAATAATTAATATTATTAAAAATAATTATACATTGTTAATTTTAATTTTTAAATAAATTTATTAATAATTAATATGTTAAAAATAATTAAATATTTTTTAATTTTAATTTTTAAATAAATTTATTAATTATAAATTATTCATAATTGACATTTAATAAGATTTTAATATTAAATATTTTTTCAATTTTAATTTTTGAAATAAATCTATTAATAATAAATTATTCATAATTGATGTTCAATAAGATTTATTTTTAAGATTTTTGGATGGTAATAATAATAGATAATCAACAATCAATAATAATTTTTTTTAAAAAAAAAATACTAATAATAATAAAATTAATAATAAATTAATTATAGATAACAATTCTAATTAAAATTATTAAAATAATCAATAGTAAATTATTGATTATTAATTATTTTAAATTAAAAAAAACTAAGTACACATAAAAATAATAACATTAATAATAAATTATAGTTAAAAATCAATAGTAAATTATTGATTATTAATTATTTAAAATTAGAAAAAATAATTACACATAATAATAATAACACTAACAATAAATTATAGTTAAAAATCAATAGTAAATTATTGATTATAAATTATTTAAAATTAAAAAAAATAATTACACATAATAATAATAACACTAACAATAAATTATAGTTAAAAATCAATAGTAAATTATTGATTATTAATTATTTAGAATTAAAAAAAATAATTACATATAATAATAATAACAAATTGTAGTATCAAATTGAGTAGCACAGACACAAACAAATTGAGAGATTGTCATGAGGGTAGTGATGCAACTTTTCTAATTAGAGTGTACTCCACGAGATTACAATTCTTTGAGACATTTTGTCAAATAGTTCACAAGATTTGTCTATCCTCCCATATTTTGCATAGATTTCAAAAAGGCATCTACAACCACAAAATTTGAGAAAATTCATTTTCATATTATGTTTTCATTATGATTGGTTAAATCTTATACTAAATCTAAGTGTTGTTTGTGTTTTGACAAGAGTAGATTAATAGTTTTTTTAGTTTTCTTGTCAAACTCAAAATTACATGCACATAGAATGAACTATAGTTTAGTTACATAGAATGAACTATAATTTCTAAATTGATAAAGTTTTGCATTTGTTAATATACATTCCACATGAAATGTTGTCCTATCTATGTGTCATGTTGTATGCCATCTTTTTGTAAGGTTTTCATCTGAATGAAACTCACACATTGGATGTTTGATGTAATGAATTTGGTGTATTTTCTATCATTTTGGTGAACCACTCAAATGTTCCATCAAGAGAGTTGTGTTTATTGATTATAATTAGTATGGAGTTGAATTTATTATTGATATTGCTTTTGTCTAATTATTTTGAATATTTTGATAATTTTAATTAGAATTGTTATTTATAATTGATTTTTAATTAATAATTTATTACTAGCATACATATGTTAAATATTAATATATATAAAATACACCGAGAGTTATCGAGGCCCTATTGTAATTATAAATATTTAATTACTATAATAAAATTAATCATAATTATTAATATTAAATTTTAGTATTAATAATATAAAAATGAAATCATTATAAAATTGATTATGATATGAAAAACAGGTATTTTAGAGTGGATAAGAATTTATTTTTTCTTTAAATTTGTATTCAGATTTTTGCAGCACTAGGTGGAGGGGTTTTCACATTGTTTATGTAAAACAAAGATAGCAAATCCATTAAAACTGCTTTTAAATTTGCTTTAAATCTGCTTGAAAAGACGTCTACATACATAGTTATGCCAGTTGCATGTCATTTGAACATAAAATTCAAGCTAAAGAGTTTTTCCTTACATTGAATTTTGCTTTTTGGTGGATGCCATTGTAATACGCCTCTTGGCATAATTAATTTTATTATTATTAATAATTAATTTTTTATTTTTAATTATTATTGATTGTTGATTATCTTTTTTTTTTTGGTTGGTAACACAAAATATTATATTACTTTAAAAATAAAGATTACAACCATTTTGGTTTGATACCTCCCAAAAAATTTCAAAAAAGATTGAAAAAAGCACTTTAACATGCAGCCACCAACCAGTAGCTTCTTTAAACACTGTATTTTTTACCAGTACAAAAGACCACCACCAACGGTCTCTGAGCTAACCCCAATTGAGCTACCAAATCGGGAAACCTATCAACCTAAAACCCGAAACCCAAAATTTCACTATCTGTAGCAGAGATTCAAACAAAAGAGGCAAAAAAATTCCAACGGATCTATCAATCATGAGCACTACCCGAGCCTGATGGACCTTCACCTAGTTCCTTCATTTGTTTCTTCTTTTGGAACCTTCGCCACTTATTTGACTGATGTTTACTCTGGCATTTCACTTTCACCACCTTACCCTGCGCTTCCCTTTTGGCCTTCTTAATGAACTCATCGAGCTCCATGATCTCAATAAAAAGCTTGAGAGCCTTCCATCCCATTCTAGCTTCTTCCCGACACCTGGATTTGAAGTTTCCTTCCAGCCATTGAATGAATGGCTTAATTCGGACACCCCCATAAAGCAACTCCATCTATTTATCAATAATTCCTTCATAAATGTCCAGACCTACCCCTGGTATCGCCCATTTGAAAATGGAATCCATGTCCACTAAAAAATCCTTGTGAACTATTTTCAACATCACTTTACACACCAACACCATAGGATCTCCTATGTCAAGGCCCCCATGCCGCTATCAAGGAATACATGTCCAAATTTGTTATGAGCCTGTGCCTTAGAGCACCAAAATCTTTTCCAATGATCATTCGTACACACTGCACTAGTCGGTCATCTTTAATTAGAAATAAGTTCCCCCTAGTCTTTTTGTCGACGCTTCACCAAAAAATGGATTCAAAGACCCGCGAGATTGGAAAGTGAAATTCGCCTCCATTTTTCTCTAATAGAGCACCACCTTCACTGCCAGAAAACTACTGCCAGATGTTTTTGCCACTTCAAAATGTGAGTAAATCATCATTGCCTCAGCCTTTAAACTATCTTTCACCACCCACTTCAAATTTATTACTACTGGTACTACTTAAAGGCCACCGCTTGACTTCTCCATCACTTATTAGTCTTGTCTAAATTTTGGACCTAGGTGCCACTTCATGCATGCATTCAATGCGATGTACTCACCTGACATCACCAAAAATCCACTAAATTTACTTCTCGAAAATCCTCAAATTTGAAGTCTCCAACCTCACTAAAAGATAATGCCCACTTTGAAAGGACATTCGCTTCGACATTCCCACCACGTCTGATATGACTCATTGTAAAGCTTTAGAAATTGGATAATTCTTCTCTAATTTGATCGACCACAAATTGAAAGTGCCATGCATGAATTGAACCATTTATCACCGCTTGCACAACTATCATCGAATCCTCTTCTAAGTGAACCTTTCTAGCACCTAAATTCCTTCAACACTTAATTGCCAACAATGTCGTAAGAGCTTCAACCGTATTATTCGTTCCTTCCGATAATTTCTTTGCTCCTAACATAACCACATCTCTGATCCAATCTCATATAATAAATTGTGCCCCTGAAGGGCCAAGATTTCCCTTTGAGGCCCCATCAAAATTTATCTTTCACCATCCTTCTAGAGGTCTTTCCCAACAAGTCATCCTACAATACTTCTCTATTGGATATACCTAACTCGGCCCCTTAACGGGATTGTTGATTATCTATTATTATTATCATCTAAAAAAATTTAAAATAAGTCTTATTAAACATCAATTATGAATAATTTATTATTAATAGATTTATTTCAAAAATTAAAATCTTCTTAAAAATAATTTATAATTAATAAATTTATTTTAAAATTAAAATTAACAATATATAATTATTTTTAATAATATTAATTATTAATAATTTATTGTTAATAATTATTAAAAATCTAAAATGTAAAAAACTAAAAATAATACTCTTATAGATATGCTCACGCGGGATAAAAACCGTGGAGTCTATTTTAAACATAACAAAATATTAAATATTTTGTTTTTTATAATATCTCCTCCCTGCGTTGTCTCCCCAAACGTGGGAATAAAATAAAAATGAAATGCATAATTGAATATGAGCGGATAGAGTGTATCCCGAAATGGAAACGGTTTCCGTAAAAGTGAAACAAAATGAAAAAATCACGGGTTTAAAGAGACTGTGGGCCCGGCCACCTAAGTGTACCCTTAGAGTGTGCTAGTTAAGCCCGACCACCAGAACGTTGGCAAAGGTTTTGCTACCCCCAAATCACGTCCTCTCTGGTATTTACCTTCCACTTCTCTATTGGCAGATTGCAGTATGAAAATAAGGTGTCACTAATGGTTTTAGGGTATGTTAAAATGAAAATTACAGCCAAGATTCTTTAATGCGCACATTTAGGTTTTCACATTAACGACATCCCTTACTCTGCATAGATAAAATATACAGTAGAATTTGGCTAGACACCAGCCAATCTCTTTTGCACGAAAGTTTCTTAAGCCCTTTTCAACAAATTCATCATGTACATTTCCTACAATCTTTTCCCTCCATTAGATGATACCTCTTTGAGACATTCTATCAAATAGTCATGTGCCTTGCCGTGCTTCAAAATTTTTGCATATATTTCTACCAGAGCATTTCCAAACAGATCATGATAGGAAAACTACCTGTTGTTATTCCTTGATGAAAGTATATAAGTTGTTCTAAAACTCCCATTTTATTACAAGCAGGGAGGACACTGGAAAAGTTTGTGGAATTCTGGTTTACACTGCCAATTGCATTTGCTTAGAGGCATCCAAAGCCGCTGAACAAATCCATTTTGATCAAATCCTGTGATCACTACATTCCTTGTGACCACATTTCTTAGAGGCATTCTATGAACAATTCACATGCCTTGTAATAGTATTTAGTCTGTGGAGGGGTACAAATGGGAATAATCTCCCTGATACCATTGTCAACCTGTCTTAGCTGCAGCACTTGAACATGATAGGAAGTTCTAAAGGTTTTAATAACCTCCATGCGTTTTTCTTTTGGCGTCACCTGCCAAATTGCATTTGCTTGAAAGTTTCTTAAGCTTTTTTTTTTTTAGCTTAATCCATTCTGTGCATATCTTGCATTCTGGGATTCCATGAGACCGCAATTTTTGTTTGAGGCACTCTCTCATACAATTCACATGCCCTACCTGTCTTCCACACCTTGCATACATGTCTTCTAGGGTGATTGTAACTTGTTCATCTAATAAATTTCCCTACCATTATGCTTTGATGGTTTTCCTTACCCTGTCCCAAAGCTCTCATTTCTGCACAGGCAGAAAGGATGCTGGAGAAGGTTGTGAAGTCAGGTTTACACTTGCAGACCGCTTTCACTTGAAGGTTTCTAAAGCCTTTTTCTTCAAATCCATTTACTGCATATCCTGTAATCATGGCACCCCATGAGACTGCATTTCTCTGAGGAATTCTGTCAAACAGCTCCCACGCCTTTTTTGTGTTCCTCATTTAACACCCATATCTACCATGGCAGCGTAATTACAACGTCTAACAAAATTTTTGCTTCCCTTATACTTGATGGATTATTGCTTCATAGTTTTCACATCTTGCATATACATTCATCTGTCTTGTGTCATAATGGGGAAACTTTATATTAATAAATTTAGATAATAGTCTCCCTTTTTCTTTTAATGAGCCATCATCCTTGTTAGATCCATAGCATTTTTACTTAGTTATAAATAGTAGTCTTCCATCTAAAAGTAATCATTCTATATTTTGGATATGAGATTACTATTTTAACATAAGTTGCTATTTTGTTAAGTTATTTGGTAGCATCATTTGGTTATCATACAATCTTGTATGCTGAGAGGTATAGTGATTGTGATTATTTATTTATTGATTAGCTTCAAGTGTAGAATATGTAATGAGAGCATTTTCAATTCAATGACTAATAATATTTTAAGCTATATATAACCATTGGCTAATCCTCTTAATCATGTTATATCATAATCTTTGGATTGATCCACAGCTATAAGTCTAATAATCTATTTAAGTTATTTAATAGCTATCTTCATCCTAGATAATATATGATTACCCTATTTATGGAGTGGTCTTGTATTAGTATTATGATTTTGATAGTTAAATTATCATAACTAGGCGGTTACTATTAATTGTGTTATTTATCAATATTGCATCAAGAGGATAAAATTGACTCATTTGTTATCTGAAATTCTTATTCTAAAATTAATAATTTGATAAGTTGTAGTATATATATATATAGGAAATCCATCTTATATTGTTTCAGACATTAACGTAAAATTTATAGAAACCTAAATTACTTTTTGAAATTAATGGCATTGTATTACCAATGAGAAAATGTATTTAATAATATTATTGATAATAGTAAAAGGTGTTTTACCCCGCGAATAATGATTTTAATATTACTAGAAGTAAATCTAGAATTCGGCTAATTTAGTAAAAGAGTAAATGTGTGTTGGTTGGGTAATCTTCATGGATAAATAATATTGACATAGGGTTACTGATAAAGTTAAGTAATTATAATCACAGCCTTTGACTTATGGAATTTAACATTTAAAAATAAAAGATTATAGATAGAAAGTGCAATATTAAAGTGAATCCTCATTAATATAAATGCAAGCTAATATTAATTTGTTAAGGGAAATTTAGAGTGGTAATAGACAATTTATATTATTTCTTGGAAATAGAATTTAAATAGAAATCAATTTGAAGAAGTCATCTAGATGAGATAGGGTGCTTTATGGCTTTGTTTATATAAGTGTATAAAAATGTGTTTATACCATGAGTTAAAATAAAAGAAAAATCGTTGGTGAAAATAGAGATAATTTTATATCTTATCTATATAATTCTTTAAGTATTTAAATGACTTCGTGATGGTCAAATAAAATATAGTGAAATGGTATAGGATGTTTATTACATATAATGAATGATTATGAAAATGTAAGTAGTTATAGGAAAGTTAAATTAATCTTGTGTTAGATGCTTAGCAAGATAGTTGTTAAAATACATTTCTATAATTCTCTTAACTGTTTCAAATGATTTCTCGATGAGTGAAAGAGTAACATAGTAGGCTCCTATTCATTTTGTCTTAAATTGCTCCTCATAGTATTAATCATTGTAGACTTTAAAAGATTAGGATTGAGTGTGTATGTTGATAAATATATATATATATATATATATATATATAGGTGTGATTTTCATATGGTTTTGTTCATTACATAGATTAGGGAATAATGAAGAGATTTAAGGAAATTTAATTTAAATAATGAAGTATCCAAGTTGTGATGGATAAATTAATTAGATAATTGTAGTACTGTAATGATAAGTTGTAAGTTAGCATGAAGGTTCGTACTAACTAGTTAATAGTGAAGATTGTCTTGTGTAATCCATAGGATGATTATTAGGAGCATTGCATGTTTGAGTAGTGGTTTGAGTTAGCATATAGCAGTGTTATGGTGTAAGTTCATGTCTGAGGTAGTCACCTTTGAAAAAACCTAGAGGTTATACTCTATGAGGGTGAGTCAATGAGTTGGGAGAACTCAAGTTGGGCGAACTACGGTGCCTCTGCGAAATATATACGTAGGCAAGGCCATCAAGTGATGAGCCCCCGAGGCATTAGGTCGGGCCCCTAGGACTGTTCTTCTAAGTCTTGTATGTGATTTGTCATACTGTAAAACTGCCATTGATTTGTATAGCTCATCTAGTAATCATGTGCTAACTACCTTTGATCATATGTGTGTGCCAAGTCATGTAAACCTTGCAGGTATATGCATTGGGAAACAAGGAAAATTCAACATGATGGAATGGAAGAGGTACGTTAAGCTGACCCAAAGTAAGTAGACTTTATTGCTAAAAATCTAGTGAACCATTTCTATATTTGCTTCTCACTAGTGTGATCTTGGACTATAGTTGTAAGTAGTGAAAAGTGTTGTCATTGTCTTTAAGTAAACAAAAATAAAAATAAAAATTGCAAAATTAGTAAAGTCGTTGCAGAGTGTTAGGTTATTTAGAGTATAAAAATGTGGGCATAAAATGATGTATTGTTTCCTCTCTCTTGTTTATGGATGATTGTATGTTATCTTTGTGTAATCTTGGTTTATATTCACTTTCGTAAAAACTTACATTTTGTAATGACCGTTATGTGTACCCCAGAGGATGTAGATAACTTTGTAAATGCATAGTTGCTCTTCTTGTAATATATGCACATATTCATCTTACACAATGTTTCCCTTTCAAAAATAAATAAATAAATAAATAAAAATTATTTTGGTTTTTTTTGTTGTCCTATGGGGTTCACACGGTGGGGCATTACAAAGGGAATAATAGAATAGAGAAATAAACTCAAACATAATTGACACAATATTTACATGGGAAAACCCTTACGGGAGAAAAACCCACCACACCAAAGAAAAAATCACTTGTATTATAGTAATCAAATTACATAAAAGTTACTAAGTCTCCTTCTAAATGTCAATATTACAACAACTTTTCCTTGATCAACCTCATACAAAATAAATTTTGATTAGTCTATGTTATGTATCACTATTACAATTCATGTACAACATATAATGAAAATCATTAAGAGATCATTCAATCATCCAACCATCAAACTCTCAAACTCTATCACAGTTACAATACATTACAATGTATAGCAAAAACCATGAATCACTTGTTCCCCGTTCAATCAATTTAGTTAAAATTCATCTGTAGAGTAATTGTTGAACTTCCCAAGCATTCAAACAACCACCTTCCAAGTCAATAACATCCTCCACTTAATGACTTACACCTCAACAGTCCACCAAGTCAGCGCTATTCACTTTACATTGCACTATCTCTATGCACTCAACAAGCTCTCGAGGGGTGGTTGTGTATTGTGCTACCTCCAGACAAGTTGAGAGCTCTCGAGGTATGTTGGTAACCGCATTACCAATAGGTTGTTGATAAGCTTCCATAGTATGGAAGTATACCGCACTACCACTAAAAATCTGGTGAACTCATGCAGTATGGTAGTAACCACATTATTGCACCTTAGTGTAAAGACACCTATGGTATGGTGGTATCCATTGCACTACCACTCGACAGCTAAGAGGCTCCCGCAGTATAGTGGTAACTACACTACCGGTCTTCTCTCTCAATTACTTGGTCGTATAGAGGTACAAGTATAAACATAACACTTATGAATTCTTTGCTTCTTGGCGATAGTACTAGGGTTATACCAAAGAGTTTGAGAAAATTTTTCTCAAAAATAACACACTTGATGAAGAACTCATTGAACCCTTTTCAATACCAAAAGTCATTGAATATTTTGGACCCCAAGGCCCATCAAATTTGTGCACCATCTTAACTTATCCATGTTCACTGGCATTTTCAATGCATCAACAACATTCTTTAGAGTATCCACCTTTTCCAAACAGAACTTTCCATTCTCCACCATATCTTGTACAAAATTGTACTGCACAACAATATGTTTTTTCCTGGCATGAAAGGTTCATGTTTTTTCTAGAAAAATGGCATTCTGACTGTCACAACAAAGAATAATCTTCCCTGCATCGAAACCAATATCAGAACATAATCTCCTAAGCCAAATGGCTTCCTTATAGGCATGAGTTGTTTCCATGTACTCAGCCTATGTAGTGGATAAAGGAACTACAACTTATGACTTGCTCATCCAACTAACTGCATCACCATTCATCATGAAACTATATCCACTAGTGGATCTTCTACTTTCAATGTCTCCTACCTAATCAGAATCCACATACCCACAAATTCCTAGATTCCTCTGTGATTCAACCAAATTACCATGGTAACACAAAGAATATTTTCAAGCGACCTTTAGATATCTAAACACTCTTTTCACAACATCCCAATGTGTCCTTCCTAGATTAACCATAAATCGACTAAGAAATCCCACTGCTTGGAAAATGTCTAGCCTTGTACATACCACTGCATACATTAAACTGCCATCTACACTAGCATAAGGCACTTTGGTCATGTCCTCCATCTTAATAGGGGATTTTGGAAAATCTTCAAAAGATAGCTTCATTCCCTACAAAACTGGAACAACTATCTACTTGAAATCAATCATACAAAATCTCTCTAGAATAGTGTTAATATACATCCTTTGGCTGAGCCAAATCTTGCTTCTCTTCCTATCCCTAGTTATTTACATCCCAATAATATACCTAGTTGCACCAAGATCCTTCATTTTGAACTTTCCAGACAACTGAGATTTGAGATCAGAAATCATAAACTTACTATTCCCTATGAACAACATATCATCAACATAGAGTGCAATAACAAGAACATGATCATTTTTTAGTCTCAAAGTACACAAAATGATCTAATTTTGATCTTACAAAACCTAGTGACAAAACAAACAAGTCAAATTTCTGGTATCACATTCTAGGTGACTATTTTAAACCATACAGAGATTTATTTAACTTGCAAACAAGATTTTCTTTACCTTTTACCACATAGTGCTCAAGCTGGGACATATAAATTTCTTCTTCAAGATCACCATGAAGAAATGTCATCTTCACATCCATTTGCTCAATCTCCAAATCATATGTTGCTGCAAGTGACAAAAGGAATCTAATAGATGTCAGATTTGCAACTGGAGAAAAGATTTCCCCATAATCAATTCCCTCTACCTAGGAATAACCCTTTGCAACAAACCTCACTTTGTACTTTTCAATGCTTCCATCTAGATCTATTTTCCTTTTAAAAACCCATTTGTAGCCCACAATATTTCTACCTTTAGGCAATGCAACCAGATCCCAAGTATCATTCTTCTTTAATGATGCCATTTGTTCATTCATGGCTTCCAACTAGGAATCTAAATCAGTTATTTCAACTTCCTCTTTTACAGTCCTAGGCTCATTAGTATTAGTAATCAAAGCATAGGCACAAGTCGAATCTAACATAGAGAACCCATACCTATCATGTTTCTTCTTCTCACATGTAGACCTCCTCACAAGTTGAGGCTAAGGTTTTGGTTCTTTGTGAGAATTCTCAAAGCTTCTCAAAATCTCCTTAGTTTTAGGTACACTATCAAAGTTTTGTTCCTCTTTTTTAGGATTTAGAGGTATTTCAACATCATTTTCCTCTTTATTTTCTTTCATCTCTGACTACATTTTCACTGAATAAGGTTTCAGCTCTCGAAAGTTTATGCTTGTACTGTATACAATCTTTTCAGTCACATGATTCCAAAGCTTGTATCATTTCACACCAATCTCATAGCCAATGAAGATACATTTAACAACTTTCTTCTCCAATTTCAATCTGTTTACATCTGACACATAAACATATGCTTTGCAATCAAAGACATGAATATGTCTCAGAGAGGGCTTATTACCAGACAAAGCTTCCATGGGTGTTTTATCAACAAGTGTCGAAGAAGGTGATCGATTTACCAAGTAACATATTGTAGCCACATCCTTAGCCCAGAACTTCTGCTCTAGACTAGCATTACTCAACATACTTCATGCCTTCTCCACCAACATTCTATTCAACCTTTCAGCAACTCGATTTTTCTATGGAGTGTAAGGTGTTGTCTTATGCCTCTTAATTCCATGTTCTTTGCAAAACCTTTCAAATTATGTATAAGAAAATTCACCACCATTATCTATCCTCAAGCATTTGATTTTATTACTAGTCTAATTTTCAACCAAGTTCTTGAACTCTTTAAACTAACTGAACACTTTTGATTTACTTTTTAGAAAATATACAAATGCCCTTCTCAAATAATCATCAATGAATGATACATAATATTTTGAATTTGACAATGAAGGAACATTTACTAGACCAAAAACATTATAGTGTATATAATCTAGAACACCAGAAGACTTGTGAGGACTACAGTAAAAAGGAACATGATGATGTTTTACATAAATACAATGTTCACAAAATTCAAATTCCATATTACAATCATCAAGCCCCTCGACCAAGTTTTTATTTTTCAAGGCTTTTAAACCTTTTTCACCAATATGATTGAGCCTTTGATGTCAGGGCATAGTCTTCTCTGTTGGGAGTTTCACCTCCACAGAATTAGCCCCTACAGGGACTTTAGTCTCCTTTTCTACACGAACAACCTTCTGTGACTTTGCAGAGACACTGTTACATTGAACAAGTGTGTCAAACTTATACAGAGTACCAATTTTTGCACCCCTAGCCAGCACTGTCAAGCCTTTAGTCATTTTGTAGCCATTGCTAGAGAACAAGAATTACACTCCAACATCATTTAGCTTACTTATAGAAAGTAAATTCCAAGTCAGACTTGGTATATGCATTATGCCATCAATTCCCTTAACTATTCCATGACCAAAAATTACCAGAGATGAATCACTTGCCAAGTACACCTTTCCACCATCATATTTTTCATATTTAGCAAACCAATATGTATTAGATTTCATGTGGAAAGATGCTTCAAAATCAATCAGCCAAACATCATCTAGTGCTTGAGTTTCCAAGGTTGAAATAAAGGCATCTACATCGCTCTGAGAAGAATCATTGTCAGAAGAGTTCTTCTTTTTATCCTCTTTGCAATCCTTTCAAACATGACCAGGTTGCTCACAATTCTAGAACTTCACCTTGGAATTCTTGCTAGGAGACTTTGATCTTCCTTCTAATTTTGATTTGGATATCTTGTCCTTCTTCTTTCCTTTTTCTTTCGATCTACCTTGAACAACAAGAGCCTCCTTCACTATCTCATAATATTTCCTTCTCATTTCTTGAAATAACAAAGAAGCAACTCCATCTTTCATCTTGAAAGCGGTTGTCGTGCTCCCAATCGCCATCACTAAATGATCTAAAGAATCGGGAAAAGAACACAACAAAATCATACAATGATCTTCATCATCAATTTTCACTCTCACAATGTTAACTGAGCAATCAACATGTTAAACGCATTCAAATGATCATCCATAGATACCCCTTCCTCCATCTTCAAGGAGTATAACTTCTTCCTAAAGATTAATGTATTCACCAATGACTTACCTGGATAAATATCTCCAAGCTTCTTCCAGAAAGAAGATGCAATCTTCTCTTGATGAACGTTCAAGAGAATAGAGTCTACCAAATAGAGTCTTATCGAACCTTTTTCTTTTTTGTCTACGAGATCCCGATCTTCTTGCTTCAGGATAGAATGTTTTGTTCCAAACACAGCAAGATAGAGATCTTGATCCACCAATTCCATTTTGAGTTTCCACAGCTCAAAATTGCTACCATTAAATTTATCAATTTCAATCTTTCCTAATGTTCTTGTCATCTTAATCTATAATTTAAATTACTAGACTTCTACAAGACTCCCACTGAACAATATTGATAGAAAAATCCCAACCTACCCACAAGGATAACACAACTAGCCAGGCTCTGATACCACTTGTAAGGAAAGCTTTAGGATGTGGAACAAAATTTCCTAATGTCAAAACTCTGAGAAGAAAGTAGATATTTCTTTAAATTTTACAATTATAGTTCATTAAGATGCACATGAAAGGAATAACAGAATAGAGAAATAAACTCAAACACAATTGACACAAAATTTACATGGGAAAACCCTTACGGGAGAAAAACCTACCACACCAAAGAAAAATTCACTTGTATTGCATTAATCAAATTACATACAAGTTACAGACTCTCCTTCCAGATGTCAATATTATAGCAACAATTTTTCCCTAATCAACCTCGTACAGAATTAATTTTGATCAATCTATGTTATGTCTCATTATTACAATGCATATACAACATACAATGAAAAAAATTAACAGATCATTCGATCATCCAACCATTGATCTCTAGAACTCTATCACTATTACAATACATTACAATATATATCAACAACCATGAATCACTTTTTCTATGTATAATCAATTTAGTTCAACTTCCTTTGTAGAGCAACTATCAAACTTCCCAGGCATTCAAATAGCGACCTTCAAGTTAGCAACATCCTCCACTTAACAACTTACAACTCAGTAGTCCACTAATTATGCACTATTCACTTTACACCACACTACTACTGCACACACAATAGGCTCTCGATGGGTTGTTGTATACCATGCTACCTCTAGAAAAGTTGAGAGCTCACGAGGTATGGGGATAACCACACTACAACTAGGCTATTGATGGGCTTATGCAGTATGGTGGTATATCGCACCACCGCTACACATCCAGTGAACTCTTGCAATATGGCAGAAACCACATTACTTCATCTTAGTTTAAATACACCCACGGTGTGGCGGTATCCACCACACTACCACTTGATAGTAGAGAGGCTCCCACGGTATAGTGGTAACCACACTACTTCTCCTCTCTCTCAATCACCTGGTGGTATAGAGGTACAAGCATAAACATAACACTTATGAATTCTTTGTTTCTCATTGATAGTACCAAGGTTATAGCAGTGATTTTAAGACAAATTTTATCAACACAAAAGGTACCACCATAGTTAGCATTGAGTGACTAAGAATTTTTATTTTTGTACCTAAAAATCACACCTTTTGTAATATTAAAATTAGTAGCAAGGTTGAGGAACCTTGAAATAGAAAAGGGGGTATGTATGTACCATTTATCTCATTATTATAGGTTAAGAGGTGGGCGATCCCATAATATTGGTTTACAATTTCTGGGAGATCCTAATTTTTTGCTGAAATCACATATTTTTATTAATATAATAATTTAAGCCTTGAAAAGTTCTATTTAAAGGATTCTAGTTGAGGACAGCTTGACCAAACCACCTTAGATCAAACCCCCTTGGATACAACCCTGCTAGTTTTAAACCATACCTATAACAAAGTCTCCTTTACACCTATCAAAATGCTAATAAAAAATCACATTTGATTTACCTTTTGGGGGATCCAATGAATTCATTTAAAAACCTTTTTTTTGTAAGTATGTAGTCCTTATTATAAGCTTCCAAAAAAGTATAATTTTAAATAAATTTAATTTAATTATTATAAATATTTATTTTTCATTTCTTGTGAATGTAGATTTTTCACTAAAAAATCAAGCTCTCTATTCTACACATATGGAAAAATAGCAGATTATCAATTTATTTTTTTGAAAAATATTAGTGCACTAGATATTGAATTCCTTGATCCAACAACAAATTAAAAATGTATTTTGATACATACAATTTTTTTTATGTTGTATATAGTTTGCATGTGTCTAAATTGTAATTGGTTTAACTTCAAAGCTTTATTAAGGAAAAAATATTCAATAAAACACTATGAAACCAAATGAAATCACTAGATATCGTAGTTATAAATCTAAATTAAAAAAAAAAAACTAGAATTTTATCCTTCATGGAAGAAAATTTATGTTGTATATGGTGAGCATCACTCCTTAAAAATGGTGTTTACTAAAAAAACTAGTTTTTGAAGGAGATGGAAAAGAAGTGCAATCTTATTCCAAAAATTTTGAAAAAAATGTATTTAGAATCTATAGACAAAATGTCACAACTCACTAGTTTGCATCATCTTCAAATTCCTCATAGTTTAGCTCCTATAGGTGCCCAAAAGTGAAGATTTAGTTAGAAAAAATGAGTTAAGTATCGAGTTTTCCCAAAAATTGTAAACCAGTATTGTGGGATCACCCAAGTCCATAGACTAAGAAATTAACCTATTTTTGTTCTTACAAGCTATTTTAGTTCCTTTTGTAACATTATATTATTCAAAGTGTCATTTTTTCTAGTATTTACTTCCCTTCCACTACCATATATTTAAAAAATAGGTACTCGATATCAATATGATTCATCCTCTTATGAAATTTTGGGTTATTTTAAAAATATATGACACTTTAACTCTAATAATGAACCATAATGGATCCTACCTCTAGGATAACATTTAAACATAATATCTTAAGCTAGATGGTTTCCTTATGAGTATGAGCTGATTTAATGTACTTTCCTTATATTGTTCAAAAAGAAACCAAAACCTATCAAATATAATCCAACTAATTGCACAAATAAACGTAGTGGAGGTCCATATCCATTATTTGTTCTTATGCACTCAATATCTCTAGCCCAATCTAAACCTAAAAATCCATGAATATAAACATAAAATATTCCCCATGTAGGATTTCATGATAAGGTAAGTAACAATGAATGGTACCCTATAAATACTTGAATAACCTCTTTATTATATCCAAATGTAGTTGTCAATAATTGTCCATAGATTGACTAAGAACTCCCATTGCTTTGTTAAATTCTTATCTTGTACAAAATATAACATATACATAAAAATACCAACTGTAATATCATAAGGTACTCTACTCATATACTCCAATTCACTAAGATTAGCTGGAAACTACATAATTGATAACATTGTCTTCATTGTAAGAATAACATATATTATCCTAGAATCTATTATTTTAAGCCTCTGCAACATTAAGTTCACATACTTAGTCTAACCCAACTAAATTTTCTATAATTCACTCTATCTCTTTTGATCTCATCCCTAATATGTACTTGTATGCCTCTAAGCCCATTTAAAATTATGCTAAAATTTAATACATAAAATCACAGATCAAATGTTTCTCATTATTGAAAAATAACATATCATAAACATATAATGAAATAATCATGCGATCATTTTCCGTCTTACAATAGATGTAATGATCTAATTTCAATATAAAAAAAGTGAAAAAACAAAAAAAAGGAATTAAAATTTTTACACCACATTCTTAGATGACTGTTAAGACCATATGAAGACTTTTTAAACTTATAAACAAGATTTTCTTTAAAATTTTCAATGTAGTGCTCTAGTTGTGTCATATAAATATCTTCCTCAAAATCTCCATGAGGGAATGTTGTCTTCATGTCCATCTACTTAACCTTAATATAATAAGAAGTAGCAAGAAATAATATAGAAATCAAAGGGATATTATATTTTCTAGTAGAGAGATAATCAATAACCCTTCACAATCAACCACACCTTGTCCTTCTCAAAACTAATAATAGACATTAATTTTCCTTTGAAGTCCAATTTTCATCTAGAAAGATTTTCTCCATTAGTATAAGGTATTAAATGTCACATATTATTTTTTTCCAAAGGAACCATATCCTTATCTAGGACCGCCTTCTAAGTCTATGCATCATCAATATTCATAACCTCCTTTAATTTTTTAATTATTAGATTTAGAGATAAAAGTAGAAATATTACTCCAATTAGGGGGAATTTACCTTTCTAGTTTCTTCCTTTGCTAATTGGACCTCCTCAGTTACTAAGGTTGACATTCTTTCTCTTCTTTAGAACTATCTAAGATATCTTAGTCTATTAGGTTAGATAAACAACATATTTATTTTCATCCTTCCTTGGCTATAATAATATGGAAGAATATGTAACCTATATAAACATAATAGTTCTTCTATATAGTAAATATATTAGCCACATGGTCCCAATGCTTATATCCTTTCATAGTTGTACCATAACCAATAAAGATATATTTTATTGCATTGTTCTCAAACTTTAACTATTTATCCCTAGGCACATGTGAATATGCCTTAAAACATAGAAGTGAAGATTTCTCAATAAGTTATGTTTTTATAAACATACTTTTGTAGTTGTTTTACCAAAAATAACTAATGTAGGAGGCATACTAACTAGGTAAGTATTTGTGGAAACTACTTTTTACCAATACACTTTTCCTAGGCTATCCCCACTAAACATACATCTAGCCATCTCTACCAATAAACTATGCATTATTTATACAAACCAATTCCAATGAGTGGTGTATGGATTTGTCTTATGTATATCTATCCCATTATGCTTGTCAACTATATCAAAATATTCTCTAAAAAATCATTACTACGAGTATTATTTTCCACTAGGGTGTTACTATTTTGAAAATGACCAAAGAATTTATCTATATTTCTAATTAAAATATCCCTTTAATTATACTATAATCATTGAAAGAAACACAATATAAAGATTTAAAAAAATAAGGAACATTAATAGGACTAAATACATTATAATGGATTAAATCCAGCAACCCAGAATATCATCTAACCCACATATGCAATTTTAACAAAATAAAAATTCAAAATTATAATCATTTAACCCTTCTCACTGAACTATCCTTTGGTGCCATAATATTCTTTTATATTCTTGTAGTATAGTATTCAAAGCATGATCACCCTTCGGTACCTAGAAATCATGGTAATCATAAGTAGAAAGTAAAAACCTCTTTAGTTTTTGTTCTAATAGTGAAGATAAACATTTTTGAATCACCTAAATATAGGAATTTAAGAATAATTACACTAAATTATGTATAAATCTAGCTTAATATAGAGTGTGAATCTAAACACCCTTAGCAAAAACCATTACTCATTTAACCATATTGGACAATCCACTTGAGAGAACAAACCTTCACAACTACATCATTCTATTATCTTATAGAAAATAGGTTCCATCCTAAACTAGGAACATATAGTACACCATGTATCCCCCTAAGTCATTTATTAGTGAATTAATTTAATACATCACCATGAAAAAAAATCTTTAGATTTAACCATCTCCTATATATCTTCCCAACATTATGTGTTTTATATTTTGTAAACAAACCTTGATGTGAGGTCATCTGGAAAGAGGCTCCATAGTCTCAACCATATAATTCTTTATGCATGAGTAGTCAAGGCACTAATAAAATAATAACCTTCATCTTGGGAGAATATCCCATACTCATCTTAGGAATTCTCCTTTTTCTTTTGTTTCTTCATTTCCTTTATAAAATATCTTCTTAGATATTTGGTTTCTCTACAATTCTAAAATTTAACATTAAACATACCAAGAGATTTTATGAGAGTTAGTTTGAAGTGAGAAATAAGATAGTATCTATTTTTTCATACATCCAACACAACTACAATTAAAAAATGATCAAATACCAAAATAGAGGTAATAAAATATTGTCCTAAAATAGAAAAGATAGAGACACATGTAAAACAATTTTGAGATTAGTTGTCTTACTCTTAGTGAATTAGCTAAGGTTAGACTAGAGTGGTGTATATATAGAAAAAATAGGAAACTACATCCAAGAGGTGCACTAACTTCAACTACCCATAATATGAGGGAGGTTTTACCTACTTGGTAAATTTCAAAACATGTGACAATACCTACTCAAATATATAAAAAATAATGGTTTATGATAAGTGGTATGTAGATCTAAAAGACTTTCAAACTCAACTACCCATGTGTGGGAGAGAATGGAACATGTAGCTAATGTATTAGGATAGGAACACTCATATTAATCATGTTTAACTATCCTCATAAGATTAATAATCAATGGAAAAATGAAATATCCCCTAACATAAGAAAAATTAAAAAACTACACCAACACATCCTTTAGTGTAGCTTATCTAAGTGAAAAAATTGTTCCTAAAAATGAATCCACCAAAAAATTAAAGAAATAAAAATGAAGAAATACTAAGCCCCTCCTAAACTAGACACTTATCAAACCCAAACAAAGCTCACAACTCAAGAAAATTTCTCTCAATGAATATGTATGTCCCACTAAGTCAATCTCCACACCATATATACTAAATTAGATAATTGTGAGTACCCTAAATTTAGCAAAGAATATACTTCTTTTCTTTCTAATATAACTCATGCAGCTCCTACATGAATTGATATACCATGCCAAAAAAATATGAAATTTCTTGTCGTATATGAGTCAAATTGATCAGACTCCGAACAAGTTGTCAGAATAAAGTTCCATCAACCAAGAGTGAAGAACACTTAGCCTCAAGTTTGAACCTTTGTGTAAATGGAATATTTTCATACTTATAGTCAACCATGCAAAATATAGAGAGAATATCAAGAGTGTACCTAGGTTGTGCAAGGAGGATACTTGAAGATGACTATGTGATTTCAATACCCAAAAAATAATACAAAAGACCCAAGTCTCACATCAAAACTATCATTTAAAAAAAAAAAATAGTTACTTCATGGTGGATGAGTGATTCCATATGATCAAAAAATCACCAACATAAAGAACCAAAAATGTGAGAGTATCATCCTCCTACAAAATTAATATGTTTGAATAAAAAATAAATCATGCAAGACCAATTGTCTTAAGGAAGGAATTAATCTTGGCATACCAAGACCAAGGAGAATGATTGAGGTTGTAAAGAGACTTCAAAATATGGAAAAATAGTTAAGAATTGTGTATGAACCCTTACAACATATCCATGAATATTTCCTCTTTAAGGTCACTATGAAGAAAGACAATTCATATGAATCTAATGAAATTCCCAAAAATAGGTTTCAACTATATGGAGGAAAATCCAACTAGAATTCATTTTATAATTAGATGAAAATTTTGAATTTAAATAATCTAAGGAACTTGGAAGAATCCATTTGCAACTTAGCGAGCCTCATATGCTTGTCTACTGACCCATCTACTATAATTACTTTCTAATAGATCCACTTGAATTGAACAAAGTTTCTTCCCTTAGGAAGATTGACTAGATCCCATATATAGTTCCTATGTAAGGAATTGAACTCTTCCTACATAGAAGCATCCCACTTGGGGATTCCCAAAAGGATTGGGTATCTCAAGATGAAGAAAAAAAGATATGTGGAGTCTAAAAAAATTGTGACCATTTTCTTCTAGAATATATGGCTCACCAACCCAATCACTTTCTAAGTGTAATGTTTAATATGTACAAAGAGTCCTTGAGGCTCAAGAGTGTGGAGGAGATTATAAGAATTAAATGATTACTATGAGAGAAATGTGAAACCTATTAGACACATAGGATAATTGAGAGGTAGCTAAAATTGGTTGTACGTTAAAATAATCAAACCCTCATTAATCCTTAAACCCTTATTAAATTTTAGATATTCATTAAGAATCAACAAAATGTAAACATATGAAACATAAAAAAATTCAACACCATAGACAAGAGAACACCAGATTTACATTGAAAAACATAATTAGGAAAAAAAATGACAGGGATTATCTTACCTACATATGAATAGAAAAACTAAATATAATAGGCACACTATCAAAGGGATCACTAACAAAAAGAGAAGAAAGCCTCACTATCAAGTGTTCAATTCTCAAAGGACTCACTATCCCAAAGGAACAAGAAAGAAGAAAACTATTACAAAGAGATTCACTATCTCAGATCAATAAGAAAAGTCCACCACTAAAATTTTTCACCATATGCAACCTTTGGCTCACTACCTCTAGAAACTTCACGCACACACAATGTAGACACCTTTTCCTCACTGCATCCAAAGTCATAGGAATTTAAGCTCACACTCATATAAACACACTTGATCACATTCACAACTTTGACACACCTTACACATGCCACATAGATCTCCAATAGGTCACCCTACATTTATACCATCCACGACCTTAAGCAAATCTTCAAGGATGTCCTTAATAAAATGTATGCACCTCAAATATACAACAAAAAATAGGTTGACACCAAATACTTCTACAGTGGAAAGAAGTGAAAGAAAACTATTCCATGGGTTAACTAGCACCCAAATCTACACTAACATACTTAAACACACTTCCACAAACAACAAACAACCTCCACAATTGGTGCTAGTATTCCTAGTCATCCAAACATGCAATAAAACTAACAAATGACCATATACAAACCTCTAAAATTTTGAAAAAACCACATAGACCACATAAAAACACTTCACAATATCCCAAAATATTTCAAAATAATTAGAATATTAAACAACACTACCATGACCACTTGAAAATGAAGAACACATTCATTTTTTTAGCCAGGCACATTTTCATTGAAGACAACTTATAAATCCAATCTTGTCGAATGATTGCACACTAAAAAAACTAGGGAAAGTTAGGTATATAAAATATTAGCATGTTCCTAAATCTGCAAGATAGGAAACCAAAATATTGAGAAATGTAGAGCAATTCCATCTCTCCAAGACAACCTTCTTCATAGGCAAACACTGTATGAAACACAACTTCCTCTATCACAGGATCCAAAACCTAAAACTTTGGATATAACAACTATGAACACCTATAATTATTACATCCAAACCACACAATCATATCTTCAACTATGAAGAAATTTGGAGGACAACATTGAACACTCTTTTATCCATTTTTTCTCAAAAGAACTTGGATCACAAGTGAACCAGCTACATCAACATCACCACAAAATATCCTGAATATATCTACATCACATGCAACACTTTCTCAATACCAAAAACACTTCTCAGCATAACCACACTATAGGTTTACATCAAAAGAAAATAAAGATGACAACATAGTGCAACACTCCCCAATGAATAACAATTTCCACACTAGACACTAATGACAACACTAATAACAAATCCAAAAATTTCCAATGAGTCCAATAATAGGGGTTGAAATCAATGAAAACACTAATGACAACACCAACACTCTCCAATAATCTCCCCCTTTATCATTGATGTCAATACCAGCTATGAAAAACCATCAACAAGAAAAGCAACTATGCATCAAGCAACACTCCCCCTCACTGGGGTGTAGTGTTGGAAAAAGTAACCCTTTATATTTTATCACTTGTTTGGGCCCTCCTATTAAAAGTGGACATAATAATTCCTTAATTTAGTGTTTTTAAATGTACCTTATTACATTTACACTTATTTTGGCCCCCTTAATTAATTGATCATAATTATGCCTTAATTGGCCATTTAATTCATCTCCAAGCCTATTAATACACATTTTCTAAAGGGGAAACCCAACATTAATTAATGCCTAAACATAACACTTCACATTGAGCAATGTTTGTCCTAGGTTTATGGACCTGGGACCCATTCGCCCATAGGTGAATGGGTCCTCCTAAAAACTTAAGACCTAAATTTATATTATGTTTCTAGCGGTATTTTATCATTTCTAAATCCATAATTCAATGTCAGCATGTGATATTTGAATTTCAAGAAATTAAGCATACATACCTATAAATAAAATGTTATTTCACTATGTTTCATCTAGATTTTCAAGTGTTCCATTACATGAGCTAAGGTTATGGTCAAAGGAATTCAAGAGAAGATATATCAGATTTTTATTGCAACATTCAAAATCCATTCATTGTATCAAAGTCTTCTTGCATCTTGCATGTTTTTGGAGCTAACATTTAGATGTAGGTTTCATGATTAGGTCATCCATTCAAAGCATCAATTAAAGAAAGATTCAAGTTTCAAGATCCACATCTAATTAAGCCATCTCATGAAATTTGTAGACTTCCTTAGGTATCCATTATCAAGGATTCATTCAAGGGTTTTTTGAGTGGTAACATAGCTATGTTCATTCGTCATTCCCTCTTTCATGTTTCATTTCATTTCAAGGTTTGATTACCAAAATCAGGGTTTGACCAAGGAAAACCCCTATTCACCCAGAACAAAAAAAATTCTATTATATGGGTGATTGCAGAGTTAGGTTGAAGAAGGCTTGAAGGCCATTTAAAGTGCAAGATTTACAATGTTTTCAAAGTTGCAAAAGCTATTAAAATTGATCTCATCTCATAGAAACTAAGATCTCAAAGTGATTTCTGAGATTTCGAATGTGAAACCTGAGCAAATTGGAAGATTTAGATTTGTATAAGAGGCTCCTAAAAGCTACTGAAAATCACTACACTTGGACCCATATTCCCATGGGCGAATGAGTCTCACACCAGCTTCTGAAAAGCACTTTTGGTGACTCATACACAAGTATTTTTCCTTCTCATATCTGCATTATGTTTTTTGGTTCTTCTATTGAGTTTAATATTATTTTTTCAAGTGTTAGATTTCATTTTGAATTTGGTATGTTATTTTTAGTTTTTCCTCCCCAAAGTGTTGTTTCACCTTTGTCCCCATCATTCAAAATAAGGAAATTTGAAGAATCTTACATTGAATTGATTCCCTTAAGGGTTGATAATCAATTCATTGCTAAGATCTCATTTCCTAATGAAAAAAAGGAAAATAGCTTTATTTATTATAACTTTTCTGAACCCCCCTTTTAAAATGCAAAAAGAAAACACACATTATTTTGATGTTTCATTCTGGCAAACCTAAATTTTGAGCATCATACCTAGCTGATTTAGACTCTATTTTCATCTCTTTATCTAGGTTTTGCATTGATTTTCATTTTAGCTAGGGTTCTTCACTTGCATTAGTTTGCATCCTGTGTCTAGGGTTTTAGGTTTGCACGTTTGCATTCTTTAAAATCTAGAAAATTCAAAAAATATCAGTCAACATTCATAGTGTTTACATCATATTGCATCATCATTAATTTACATTACAAAATTAAATCAAAATTGCATCTCAAATTAGGTCTTTTTTCTTATCACTTAGTACTATTTTCACTTACATTTAGACCTCATTTTATAGAAATTTGAAACTATAACTCACTATCTAAAATTAGAATTTGAAAACCATAAAAATCATCTCACAAACTTCCAAATTAATTTTTAAAAATCTTAAAGTGAGACCCATTCTCCCATGGTCATATGAGTCCTTGATCACCGCATTTTCTAAATTTTTGAGCATTAAAACCACTATTCCTGCAATCTGTGTTTTAATTTCTATATTTTCTGTTATATGAAATTGTTCATATTAACTGCACAATTGATTAAATTTAGAGCAAGTGTTAAGTTCAAATTTGTATCTAAAAGACATCATTTTCAAGTTTTTTCAAGAATAATAAAAAAATTATCTTGTTTAAATCTGAAAATTGCTTTTAGGGTGCTAGCAACAAGTTGAGTCCACTTTTTGGTGAAAAAGTGGAAGTATTTTTCTTGATTTTCAGAATTTGACACATTTGACCTTAAACTTTGAAGCACTTAGAGATGGAATCTTCAAAAAAGTCACTAATCATAAAATGTAGTACTTGGAGTCTAGTTTCCAAATATGTAATTTATTTCAATACCTAGATTGTAAAAATTGAGTTTCAATAGGCATTTCTAAAAACCACTGTTTAAAAGTCACTTTTTTTTACCATACCATGCACATGTACGACATCCATATTTTGACCTAAATTATCATATTTTTCTAAATCCTTTTGGGGAAAGATTTGTGACTCACTGAAGCTTGTTCTTGATATTTTTTTGTAATTTTTTATTGAATACTTTTTATTTGTTAAATTTTTATGAGGCATATTTGTCATTTTGAAAAATCATGTACGACATGAATAAGATGACCTAAACTTATCATTTTTTAATTTATTTTTTTAAATTGAAAAGAATTGTTTGAAGTTTGTTCTCATGCAATTTGTTTGTCAAAATGTTATGTTGATCAAAAGTTATTAAAATAGTAAAAATCCCTAATATTTAAAGTTTATGAACCAGTTTTATTAGAAAGTAATTGAAAAATAGAAAAAAAAATCCAATTGTAAAAAAATTTACATATTTGGAATCTGCATTTTCTTATCTAAAATGGGTTTTAGTTTCGTCAAAAAATTATGCAAAAATAGTCATCAGCCATATGTCAAAACTTGACATTGTTAGGACCTTCAACTTGCAGGTCAAACCAAGTTGAAGGCCTAGGTTTGGATTCCCCATGCTTTTCCCAAACTAAAATACAAGGTAGAAACCTGACCACAAAGCAAATCCAATTTCAAATTTTTGGAAATAGGATAAAAACTTGATCCCGTTTTCAAAATTGCCAAAAATGAGAAATTTCTATTTTTTAAAATTTAAAAAGCGGGATTTTGTTTTGAAAATTTACCAAAAATGGAAAGTTTTCAAATCGATCCTGTTTTAAAACTTTCCATTTTGGAAAATTTTCAAAACAAGATCCCGTTTATAAATTTAAAATGGGATCCTAATTTTTTTTAAAAGAAGGATCCCATTTTTTAAAAAATGCGATCCCATTTTTAATTTAGGCTCAAGATTTTGAAGCTAAATAGGATCCCATTTTCACCATTTCTTAAAAAGTGGGATCCCATTTTTGCAATGTTGATTTCATTTTTTGGCTAAGGTAGAAACTTCCACATTTCATGGACTCAACTTCTTGCAATTACCCTTTACCTACTTGTGTTGTACTTTACATTCTAATATATTTAATGCATTTTACCTCTTATCCATTTTGGCTGCACCTTGGGTTTTTGAAACTTGGATGAGCTTCACAACTTGGTGTCCTATTGCCAATACCATCATGAGATGTGGCTTGAGACTCATGTCATCCTATGATACATCCCTCATTGTGAATCTTGGGTTTTCTTACTCTTTCACTCATAGTGTTGAAACTAGTCATTCGACTATAGATCATAACCTTAACACTTCATTTCCTATGACTTCCCTACCTACACCAAATGTGACTGATGTTAATGAAATTGTTACTACTATCCCTCCTAAAAACATTAGAAGAATGAATGAAGAACATGCTAAATTGCAATATCTTGTGAGTTTTGACTACAATTCTCCTAATGTGATCCCTATGATAGATAATGTAAGGAGAATAATTGAAAATGAAAAAGGAATATAGATTGTTTGTGGGTTAGCTCAATTCATTAATTTAAACATGTTCCTAACATAGGTAGTTGTGCTTAATCTTTGGGGTGTGCTCAAAGTCAATCTGGAAATCCAATTTTCCTCATTCCACAACCATAACCTCTATTTGGCATACACCAATGTAAATGTTACAAAAACCATACAACCTACTAGCAATGTCAACACTTCCTTAGATATTTCCACTAGGATTTCCTTTAGCTTTGTGCATTCAAATCTCATAACACCTAATCAATCTCCTCTCACAAACTTAGAAGTCACTTGCCATCTGAATGCATATACATCCCCACCTTATACACCTCCATCCCATAAAATTCAAAATTATCCTATCCTTAACACATGCTTGCAAGATGTTTCATCCCTCCAACAATAAATTTCTACATTAAGTCAAAATCAAAACATGTCTAACCTTTATAATATGTCAAAATAAATTCCTTGTCCTCGGAGATATTGAGAACAAAAATACCACAAGGTATAGAGATTCCTAGATTTGAGAAATATGGTGGAAAAGGAAATCCTTTAATCCATGTTTTTTCATGTACAACCCTATGTAGTGAATCCATTTTTAAGGATAAACTCTTGGTTAAATTCTTCCCTAGATCCTTGAAGGATACTACTTTGGAATGGTTTTTCTCTTTACTAAATAATTCAATACGTTCATTCAATGAGCTTATTGATCACTTCTAAAATCACTTCCAAATACATATGGTTCCTAAGACAACCTTGGATAATTTAATGACATGCAAACAAAAAGATGATTAAAAGGTCATTGGTTTCATCACATGATACTAATTGCTCTATTCACAAATAAACATTTAAATTCCAAATGATGACCTTCAAAGAATGTTTATTTCCAATTTGCAAAAAAAAGTCCAAACTAAGCTTGAGATGTTGAAGTTTCCCTCCTACACACAATTGTGTACTACCCTCCATGATTATCAAAATTCACATAGTAGTCGTGAAGTATAATATCCCTCTAGCTGTCATGGAAAATTTGAATCCATGTCTCATAACAACTATCAACCATTCAAGAAACAAAATAATGTTGTTTTACAACTTAATCCCCCTCATCTAGCTCAACATGTTAAAAACCAAGTGGCTGATATAAAGATGATGTTAGAACACAATGATCTACTAAGAGGGGGGTGGATCAGTAGATATAAAAAAAATTAGACTTGAAAACATATTTGTAGATTCAACCTTACAACTTAGATGTGCAAACAAAACAATAAACCAATATAATAATCACATGCACATGAAACAACAACATATAACACAAGATATACGTGGAAAACCTAATGTGAGAAAAAAAAAATGACAAATTTGCTTAGGTCTACTATTCAAATCCAACATCACAAAATAAATCTCTATTACAAAGTTTAGGGTTGGAATGAAAGGAAGTTTCAATTCCCTAATTTAGAAGCTACAACTCCAAGGATGCTACTACACCATGTTTTAGGAGCTACAACTCCAAGGAAACTACAATCACCTAATCTAAGATACAACTTAGTTCAATGAGGGTACAACCTCAACATTATTACAAATCCATATGTGCATACAATTAAGTTCTGCTCAACCTGAAAATGAACCATTAGATACAATGAATTGTTGCACACCCTACAACTTTCACTACTATTGCTGAAGATGCACTCTTAGCAACACACCCCTGCTCTGCACTCTCGTCTGCTTTGCACTCTCTTGTCTACTACATTGATAGTTGTACATCACTTTGTTAAGTACTATGTGCACTAGTAGACTCTCCACACTTCTCGTCACTTTCAGATTCAACACATCACACATACATCTGCTACTTCCCTTGGAAAATTTCCAAAATTATCTTTTGTCATCAACCTACATTTAATGCCTTGAGATTCTCACACATGATGAGATCTTCTCTAATTTTCCACTGGGGTTTCTTTAGTTTGAAAAAATTACTTGCAAGCTACCTATATCTCGATCCACACACATAAACCACTATCAAACTCATTATAAAGGTCTATGTCATTGTCTTCAAGATCAAATCTTCATATTTTGTTGACTAAGGCAGTTAGAAAAATTAGTTCTATCTATTGTGTTTGTTTGCAGTTGTAACACCTATTCACATGGACTAGACCATTGTAGATCTCTAATTTTGAATTTTTTTTTTTTGATCTTCTCCTTTCACACCATGAACCTTATATCCTCGATCTTTGTCATGCCTTTAAATCCTAACCATTGGATAAGAGATCATTCAAATCTCCTTCGTCGATCTTAGTGGTATTCACCATAGAACACCATCACCAAAGTCTCAAGTTGACCAAGTGGTTTTTTGCAACAAGTATATAAAATAGTGAATCATTTGTTGCCAAATATCTATCTTCACTGTGCATGTCATCATTCAACACTTTGTCTCTTACATGGTCAGTCACCGTCTTCATCATTCTGTTAGAGAGACTCATTCATATCTCCCTTTGATACCTCCAAGTCTCTTCTACATACAATACATGCCTAAATAGAGGAACCCTCATATTGCTATCATCCACTGTAGACTACATTCCACTAATTGTTATTGTCCACCTGATATGCTACCTTCATTTTTTGTTGTTCATTTTTGTGCATATATCATCATCCACTATTTGGTCCCACTAGACTCTTCAATGACCACCATCCAATGAACATGGAATAATCTACACTATTCATCGTTGACCTCACAAGTCTTGATTAGGTCCCACCAGAATTCTTCTAAAGTGTGCGACCATTGTCCGATCTTGACCATCATGGATTAATATCCACTATTCCTCACAAAGCTCGTAGGTCTTAATCGGGTCCCAATAACACCTTAGTGGAGTATACAAGTGGTTTCCATGCATACGTGACTGATGTAACAACATCTCGTTGGGTCCTACTTAGCATTTCACCTTATTTACATGTTGAAGAGACATCCGAACAAATCTCATCGATGAACATTAGTCCCATAGATGAAGGCCATTGATGATGCCAGTTGTCCACTTAATCGCCATGTCACTACATCATAATCCATAAGAAGGATGTGGATTACCATTTATCCAGTCTTGTCATTCCACATGTTATCTTTGTCATCACTCTCACCCATGTTATTATGACTAGGTCTCACAAGAAAATGAAACCTTGACATCGCCATGTTGGAGAGACATTGGCGAAAAGTCTCAGGGTTTGTGCAAGATCATGATGGGCCAAAAAGTGTTGATATGATGGGTATGTGTAGGGTATTTGGCTGAAATTTTTCTTACCCAAAATTGATGAAACGAAAAGGGTTTTTAAAGGATATTTTAAGCTTTCCAACAATATAAATTATACTTTAATTTGAATTTACTAAATAATTATTATTCATTTTCTATTTGAATTATGACTAAAATCCTAATTGATAGGTTGATTGAAAAACATATATAGCTTTCAAACGGTATCACATTTTTTGAATTTGAAATATGTGTCACATTATATGCTTTGCATAATATATAGGATTAAAGAATAAATTGAATTTCATGAAGTTTTGACCAAGTTAAGGTGGTCAGACATACAAGTTTTTACATTTTTTAAAAATTGTAATAAAAAATTCATAATTAATTATTTAGTTGGAAAAAAATTACAAAAAAATATGCATCACATCGAGACATGATTCCTCTACTTATATCTAAAACTTAATTAAAAAATATTATCATTTTATTGTGGTTAGGGTGGTCAGACAGACACCTACATATTTTTCCCTAAAATTTAAGTACTACTACATTGAAATTTCAAATTTTCACCAAATAAGTAATTTTTTTAATAAACCTAGTAGTTTAGAAACTACATTCAATTTTCTATATATTCTATTCTTACATATTTTTGAAATAATATAGATAACTTATTCAAATTTTTTACGTCAAGTTGCCTAACTCTGATTTTTCTTAATTTTTTGCCACTTAAGGGCTTATTTTTTCCATGATGATGCTACGAATACCAATCACCGACACCATATAGTCTCATTGAAAATACTTCCATACTCCTTATCTCTCCATCAAGGAGACTTCATGTAGACTGTCGTTGATACAACAATCTCTCACCGATAAGATAGCTATCAGTTTTTCAAAGAAACCTAGACAAAAATCTTTATGACACTGTATTATCTCATCGATGAATCTCCATAGTGCTTCCATCGCTACGTGAAAGAGGTATATCCCATTTTCTCATTGACCACACACTATCATGCTAACAAGAAAAACATTGACCCATCAAAGAGACATCTCTCAATATCTCATGGATCACGCATTGTCACTACAAAAGTTCTCCTTACTAATCTCTCTATCGATAAGTTGCTAAAAGTCTAAACATAAGAACCTCTAGTTAGAGGTTGTGAAATTTTTCAAACCCATGAGATGCCGACATATAGATGTCTATTCATACCTTTAGGACACTACCAACTTAGGCGATGGGTCTGGTCACCCTGACGACTATAAAGGCATAAGTTGCAACTAATGCCACTGACAACCATCGATACCAATTCAACACCAAAATAAATAATTTTTTTGAACCCCATGAGTGCAAGTATCCTTAGGGTTTAACTAATAAACCCTAAAATCAAAGAGCATAATTAAAGCACTTCTAGGTGCATCCTCACTTTCTTGACCTACACAATATATCATTGGAAAGATCCTAAAACACCCAAATCAAATTTTCTATCAGATCCACTACTCTCATACTTATCCTTTATCATCACACAAATGATCTCCTTTCCCTTATTTTTCCTTTTTGACATCAATGAAAACTATATGCCAACAATCTCCCCCTTTAGCATTGATGGAAAACACATGAACTCCTCAACCAGGTACCACTGAAGCTCCATAACAATTTGATTATTCACACTATAAGACAACTCCTCCTATGACATACACCTCATCTCTTCTCAACAAGATTTTTTTTTACATCACATTTCTCCCCCTTTGAAATCAATGGAAAAGAGTACACTCCCCTTGAGGAAATTCACCAATTTTGACAAACTGTGCAACCATCAAGTCATTTGAAATTTCTAAAATAAGATTTTACATGACTTCATCACACTATTCTTGACCAGGGTTGAATAAATGATCAATGAAGTCCCTGCTGGATATATGCCCTATCACTAGAGTTTAGTGATATGAGGTGGGAGAAACTACTACCAACTTCTACCTCAAGTATTTAAACCACTCAATGGGAAGAGGCCTGTAAATTTATTAGCCACTTGTTCCTTGGTAGGATTATACTCCATGTTGAATTCCTTATCTACAAGCTTTTCTCTAATGAAGTGATACATGATTGATATGTGCTTTGTTGTACAGTGAATCACTAGATTCTTTGAGATATTAATGGCACTTGAGTTGTCACAAAGAATCGAAATAGGCTTGTTGTACTCTACCTTGATGTCCTTTAATGTTTGCTTCATCCAAAGGACTTGAGTGCAATATGAAGCTTCTCCAAAATATTCTATTTCTGTAGTAGAAAGGGTGGCAGACTCTTAATTTTTACTCATCCAAGAAAGTAATATTTTTCCCACAAAGAAAGCTCCTCCACTAGTACTCTTGTTGTCATCCACACTTCCAGCTCAATCTAGATCTATGTATGTAGTGAAATATTTTCTCTTGGGGTACCATAAACCATAGTCAATAGTGCTTTTGATGTATCTAAATATTATTTTCACTACATTGACATGTGATCCTTTTGGTGCTGCCTGAAATCTAGCTACCATACAAACCACTTACATTATATCAGGCCTAGATGCAGTTAGATATAGCAAAATTCCAATCATTGATCCATACAAATTTTGATTTGTATCAGGTGACTCATCTAATTTACTCAACTTGCAACCAGTAATCTTTTCAATACTAACTGGTTTACAATTCTCATGCCAAATTTTTTAAGAATTTATTTTGCATAGTTGGTTTGTGATATAAATATACCTTTATTAGTTTGTGTAATTTTCAAACTAAGAAAAAATGTGAGTTCTCCTAACATGGACATTTCAAACCCATCTTGCATGTGACTAGCAAATATCTTACACATTTTATCATGGCTACCACCAAGTATAATGTCATCTACATATACTTCCACAACAATCATGTGCTCACCTAGAAATTTGAAATATAGATTACTATTGGAACGTGCTTTCTTGAATCCTTGTTCTTGCAGGTATTGACACAACTTTGAATACCAAGCCCTTGGGGCTTGCTCCAAACCATACAATGTTTTTCTCAATTTGTAGACATAATCATCATCCTCTGATAGCTACTAAATATATACTTCCTCTTCAAGGTTTCCATTTATAAATGTAGATTTAGCATGCATTCAAATGATATACTTTAAATCCTTTATACACATAAAATGCCAAAAACATCTTAATAACTTATAATCTTGCAACTGGAGAAAATGTGTCTTCAAAATCAATACCTTCTACTTGAGCATATCTTTTGCATACTAACCTTGCTTTGTTCCTAATAGTTGCTCCATCTTCATTCAACTTATTTTTGAATACCCATTTGGTGCCTATTACATTTTTTCTTGATGGTCTAGGAACCAATTCCCATGTTTTGTTCTTTTCAATTAGATTGAGTTCCTCTTCCATTACTTTTAACTAGCTTTCATCTTTACTCAATTCATCAAAGCTCTTTGGTTCAATCCATCATAAGAGAGCAAAGTTAATTTGCTCCTTGTTCTTTGCAATCCTTCTTCTAGTTTTCACACCTTCATTCTTATCACCAATTATTTGATATACATGATGATCCTTTTGCACATATTTTGCAGGTGCTCATTCAACTACTTCTTCATTCTCTTCTTCTTGTTCTTTTTCTTATATTGTTGCACCTATATCATCCTTATCTAACTCAATTTCAATATTGTCTCTACTAGGCTTACCTTCATTTGCACTTTTTTCAACCCTAACATGTACACTCTCTTAAATTAGATGAAATTTATTATTATTACACTTATAAGCTTTGCTTTGGCTTGAATACCCAAAATATCCCTTTATCACATATTGACTCCAAATTTCCTAAATCTTCATCTTCGCCTTTAATATAGCATTTACTGCTAAATGCTTTGAAATGATTGACTGATGCAGGCCTACCAAACCACAATTCATATGGTTTTCTACGACTTTTAAATATAATAAGGGATTTGTTTGGAATGTATACTATAGTTTGTATTGCTTCTTTAAAAAAAGTATATATCAATTTTGCCTCATTCAACATGGCCTTACCATTTCCTTCACAATTTTGTTCCTTCTTTCTACCACACCATTTTTCGGTGATGTTCTAGGAGCTTAATACTAGCGTTTTATTCCATGATCTTCACAACACTACTTGAATTCACTTGACATAAATTAATGACCTATGTCTAACCTAAGACACTTAATTCTTCTTCCAGTCTCACTTTCTACCAGCTTCTTATAACCTTTAAATACTTCAAATGCTTCAACCTTCTTAAAAAATGTGGCATATGCCATTTGGGTATAATCATCAATGAACAACATGAAATATCTTTCTACTTGACACACCCTTGTCCTCAATGGACCACATATATCAATATGAATTATCTCCACAGATTTTCTAATTGAATTATCCTTTGTAGGAAACTTAAACTTTGTTTTCTTTCCTTGGTGACATCCTTGGTAGATGGGTATGTGCAGGATCATCATGGAAAAAATAGGCCCTTAAGTAGCAAAAAATTTAGAAAAATCAAAGTTAGGCAACTTGAAGTAAAAATTTGAATAAGTTATTGATATTATTTCAAAAGTATGTAAGAATAGAATCTATAGTAAATTGAATGTAGTTTCTAAACTACTAGGTTTGTTTAAAAAACAAAAAATCACTTTAGTGAAAATTTGAAATTTCAATGCAGTAGTACTTAAATTTCAGGGAAAAAATAGGAAGTAGGTGTCACTTTGACCACCCTAACCATAAAAAAATGATAATATTTTTTTATAAGATTTTAGATATAAGTATCAGACTCATGTCACGATGTGATGCATATTTTTTTGTAATTTTTTTCCAAGTAAATAATTAATTATGAATTTTTTATTACAAATTTTAAAAAATATAAAAACTTGTATGTCTAACCACCTTAACTTGGTCAAAAATTCATGAAATTCAATTTTTCTTTTTTTAATCCCCTAGTATGTGTTGTATAGAATGTGACACATGTTTCAAATTTAAAAAATGTGATACCGTTTGAAAGCTATAGATATTTTTCAATCATCCTATCAATTAGAACATTAGTCATAATTTGAATAGGAAATGAATACTAATTACTTATTAAATTCAAAGTAAAGAATAGTTTATATCAGTGGAAAGCTGAGAATCTACTTTAAAAACCCTTTTCGTTTAATCAATTTTGGGTTAAAACAAAGTCGTCAGCCACATACCCATCATATTGCAACTTTTTGGCCTATCATAATCCTGCACATACCCAAACAGTATTTTCAAGCTTTGCAATCTTAGGTTTATCTCCGACTAATCCTTTTGAACTTATCTTTACCAAATTTCCAAAATTTACACGTCCTCGTATTTTATGCCATAGCCAACTGTCATCTATGTGGCTAATTAGACATGTTTTGCCTTCCACTTCACACAGATTATAGAGATTACTATCAGTTCTTATCTCTTGAGAAATTGTCTTACCATTCATTCTTATCTTGCAGCATTTAGAATCAAATAAAAATTTATATCCATTATAACACATCTTGGTGACACTAACAAGATTATGTTTTAGACCTTCCACATATAGCACATCTTTATTTTTGTTCTTCTCATCGATGCTCAAAACTATTTTACCACAAATCTTAATAGTAGTATTATCACCTAAGCTTACTGAACCTCCTTTTCTCATTTCAATCTTAATGAATTTCTTTTTATCTCTAGTCATGTGCTTGGAGAAGCCACTGTCAATTATCCATAGATCTTGTTCCTTTGAATGCAATGTTGTTTGGGAAATCATAGACTGAGTAGAATTCTCCTTTTTCTCCTTCCATCCTTTCTTAGGTTTATTTTCAACTTTTTCTTCCTTTTTTCTCAAGGACCATAGTTTTAATTTCATCTTTAGTAGGTGTGCTTTTATTCTTCTTAGAATGAGCATTTGGTATTACAACTTTCGCTCCACAATTTCTACCTATATGACTTAAATTATTGCAATTGAAAAAAACTACATTCATATCAACTAAAGGAGAAAATGAACTTTTTCTTATGAAATTTCTACTTCTCCTTAGAATGACTTTACACTCTCTTTCCCTATGACCAAAATTGTTACAAGTATAACAATACCCAATAAAATATGATGAGTACCTGGTCATGGTGTTTCCTTTGATTGGATGAGGATATCTCTTTTGTTGAGGTCTCCTTAGATAGTGTACTCTTTTGAAACCATCATTGTCTATTCTCTTACTATTCTGCTTCTTCTTTTGTTGATCAAGAATCGACCAATTAAATTTCTTGTCTTCAACTGGTTCCTTCTCTTTAACAAATTTTTCAACTATTGTTAGCTTCTTTTCATCTTCAAAGGCTTCTCCTTTGTCAGATTTTTAACCATTGTGGACTGATTTTTCTTCTGCTCTGAATCTTTCACAGAACTTTGTAGAAGCATCAGTAAATGAACTTTTTCCTTTTTCAAGTCCAAAGCATGATTTCTCTTTATTAGTTGGCTTTTGAGTACATAGCAATTCATGAAGAATATTAGCACCACCTTTTAACTTTAGACGTTTATTGATATGCTCATTAGCTTTCTCCAATTCTTTTCTTAAGGAAACTATTTCTACCTTAAGTTTCAAGCATCTATTGATCTCTAATTGCAATTTACATTTTATAGAATTTTCAACTCTTTTTGGATCTTCTACATGAACTTTCAGACCAACTATTACCTTATTGGATTCCTCAAGTTCTTGAGTTAATCCATTAGTCTCCTTTTGAGAATTCTTTTTCATTTTCTTGTTTTCTCTCTTATGATCATCATATTTATCTCTTAGTTCATCAAGATCTTCAAGAGCACTAAATAATTCTCCTTCAAGATCAACAATTGCCTCCTCTTCTTCTTCATGTGGATCCTCAATTTCTTTAGCCATAAATAGAAATCTTCTTATATCTTATGTCATTATAAGGGCGAGATCATGGTCCCCTCCTAAACTATCAATAGCATTAGATGCTTCACTTTCTTCATTGATGTACATAATCTTTTTCTTTTTTGAAAAATTCCTCCTTTTAGGGTAAAACTCTTTCTTCTTTCTACTACCTACTTTTTTTTTAGAGTTATCCACTTTATCATATGGAAATTTGGAATTAAAATGACCTATTCTACCATAATTAAATCACTTGAAAGGGAGCTTACCTTTATACTTGTTGGATCCTCACCTTAGTATTCTTATGAAGTTTTCTTCTTCCTCATCAGTTTCTTCATAACTAGATGCAATGACAACTTTATCTTTATTATTAGCTTCATCTTTCACAACCTTAAAATGAAGATTATCTCCTGGATGATTCAGTATCATGCATTTTCATCTCATATATAATAATTATGGCATGCACCTCATCAAGAGTGAGTTTATCAATTTATCTTTCTTCTTGGATAGCAAAAATATTGGATTCATACTTAGTTGTCATAGACCTGAGAACTTTCAACAAAACATTTTCTTCTTTTAGATCTATACCATATCCTTTAATGGAATTTACCACATCATAATCTCTCTAAAGATAGTCTACAATCTTCTCTTCTTCGGTCATCTTCAAGCCTTCAAATTTTTCTCTCAATACTCGTAACTTTTCCAACTTCACTTTGGTGTCACCTTCATAGATCTTCTTCAATATTTCCCAGAAATCACAAGTACTTTTACAATGCATAACTTTGCTACACACAAAGTCATACAAATTTTTCATAATAATAAACCAATCTTTCTTATTTTCCTCATGAATCTTCTTTGCTATAGGATTAGTAAGAATAGTAGCAAGAATAGTGTACTGAGTTTATATAGATGCCTAGACTTTAGGTCCAAGACAAAATAGGTATCATTCCATTAATGAGCTCCATTTAGCATTGTTCATTCCATCAAACCTAGGTGGCTTTTTTGAACCTTCCTAAAATGCAATTGTGTTCACCAATCCAAGATCTACCTGAGTTGGTTAAGCATCTCCTAAGGAACCTAGAGCTCTGATACCAATTGTTAGAACACAATGATCTACTAAAAGGGGGTGAATCAGTAGATATGAAAACTTTTAGACTTGAAAACTAATTTACAGATTCAACCTTACAACTCATATGTACAAATAAAAATATAAAACAATATAATAATCACATGCACATGGAACAACAACTGATAACACTAAATATATGCAGAAAATCCAAGATGGGAAAAACCACAATGACAAAAGTTGCTTGACTCTACTACTCAAATCCATCATCACAAATGAAATTATCTTTGTTACAAAGTTTAGGGCTATAAACCAAGGAAGCTTCAACTCCCTAATTCAGAAGCTACAACTTTAAGGATGCTACTACACCCTATTTTAGGAGATACAATTCCAAGGATATTATAATCACCTAATCTAAGATACATATTAGTTCAATGAAGCTACAACCTCAACAATATTACATGTTCATATGTGCATATAATTAAGTTCTTCTCAACCTAAAAAAGAACCATTACATAAAATGAATTATTGCACACCCTAAAAATTACCCTACTGTTGTTGAAGATGCACTCTCAACAACACAACCCTAATTTAGAATCTCTTTTTCTCTAAATTCTATTGTCTACTAAATTCATAATTGTACATCACTTTGTTAAGCACTCTATGCACTGGAAGACTCTTCACACTTCTCCTCACTTTTAGATTCAACACATCACACATACAACTACTACTTCCCTTGGAAAATTTCCTAAATTATCTTTTCTCATTGACCTGCATTCAATGCCTCAAGATTATCACACATGATCATATCTTCTCTAATCTTCTACTAGGGTTTCCTTAGCTTGCAAACTTCTATGGAAAGATACCTATATGTAAAGCCACACACACACACACACACCATTGTCTAAGTCATCATAAAATAATTTGATAAGGTTTATCAGATATCACTATTCCCTACATTGAGCCACCCAACATTAAATCTGGTGCAAAGAATTTTCCTTCATTCTCTCTATTAAACCTTAAAATTTAATTATACATTTAATGCTCTCTTCTAAACCTTCAATCTATTTTTGATCTCAATCACTTTTGCAATCTATTCCATTATCTTCAAGATCAAGTGTTCATATTTTGGTTTTTTAGGGAGTTAACAAATTAATTCGATCTATTCTGTCGATTTGTAGTCATTAACCCTATTCACACAGACCTAACTATTGTAGATATTTTTTTAGAATTCTTGCCATTGATCTTCTCCTTTCACGACATGAACCTTAGATCCTCGTTCCTTGTCATTCCTTTAAATCCTGATCGTTTGATAAGCAGTCATTCAAATCTCTTTCGTCAATCTTAGGAGTATTCACCATGGAACACCATCATCAAAGTCTTGCCTTGACCAAGTGTTGTTTTGCGAAAAAGATGCAAAAAAATGGATTATCGATTGCTAAATATTTTCCTTCACTATGGATGTCATCAGTCAACACTTTGTCTCTTACATGGTTGGATACTATCTTCATCATTTTTTTGAGGAGAATCATTCACATCTTCCTTTGATACCTCCAAGTCTCTTCTACATACATTACATGCTTGAACAAGGGAACCCTCATATCGCTATCATCCACCATAGACAACATTCCACCAATCACTATCGTCCACCTGATTTTCTGCGTTCAATTGCTATCATTCATCCCTATTCATACATCATTTTCCACTATCTATTCCAACCAGACTCTTCAACAAGCACCGTCCAATCAACACGAGATAATCTATACTGTTCGTCACTGACCTTGTAGGTCTTGATTGGGTCCCACCAGAAATATTTTGAGGTGTGTGACCATCATCCAGTCTTGACCATAATGGATTAATCTCCACTTTTCCTCACAGACCTCACAAGTCTTGATTGGGTCCCATTAATATCTCAATGGGGTATGTGGTTGAATGCCATGTGTACACCACTGATGTCAACATCTCGTCGAGTCTGACTTAGCATTTCACCTTAGGTCCCTATTTAAGAGACATCCAAATAGGTCACACTGATGACCATCAATCATGGTAATGAAGGCCATTGATGATGTCACTTGTCCACTTCATCACCATGTCACGACATCATAATCCACAACAAGGATGTTGATTACCATTTATCTAGTCTAGTCATGCCATGGGTTATCTTCTTCATGATTGTCACCCATGTTATTATGATTGGGTGCCAATAGAAAGTGTAACATTCTCATCAGATTTTCAGAGAGACATGGAAAAAAGTCCCACTAACACCATACAGTCTCATCAACAACACTTCAATACACCTTATCACTCCATTGAGGAGACTTCTCTGACACTCTCACTGATACATCAATGTCTCACTAATAAGATATCTATCGGTCTACCAAAGAGACATGGAAAAAACTCTTTTTGACATTGTATTGTCTCATTGATAAATATCCATAGTATCATCATCTCTATGTCAAAGAGACATAGCCAATTGTCACACTAACAAGAAGAACATTGACCCATTGAAGAGACATCTCCCAATATCTCACCGATCATGCACTGTCACTCCAATAAAGTTCTCCTTACTCCTTATCTCTCCATCGATAAGTCATTAAAGGTATGAACATTAGAACCTCTAGTAAGAGGTTGTGAACTTTTGCAAACCCTTGAAATGTCGACATATAGTTGTCTCTCTGTACCTTCAATACACCTCCAACTTAGGCAATGTGGCTGGTCACCCTCACTACTGTAAAGACATAAGTTGCAACTAATGAAACCGATAATCACTGATACCAAGTCAACACCAAAATAGATATTTGTTTTTAATTCCACGGCTACAATTATCTTTAGGTTTTAATCGATAAACCCTATTGCTAGAGAGCACAAATAATACACTTCTGGGCATATCCTCACTTTCTCAACCTACACAATATCTTTTTGGAAAGTTCCTGAGAAACCCAAATCAAATCTTCCATCAAATCCACTACTCCTGCACTCATCCTTTGCTTGATTTTTCCCTTTTGATATCAATGAAAACTATATGCCAACAGATGACAAATTCATAAACATTTGTCAATAAAAATAGAGAATCCACACCTCCACTTAAGACTCTTCATAATATCATGTTGTATCTCTTAAACAAGAAATTTATTTCCTTACTTCATGTTAGAGCTCTTGATCCTAATAAGCCTCTACCTTCTAACTATAGATCAAATGTTTATTTCCATTTTCATCACCAAAATGGACATAATACAAAATATTACAAGCATCTTAAACATCTTGTGCAAGACCTCTTTGATTTTAATCATATTCAAATTGGTGGTGTTAATGATCAAGATAATAAGTTTGTAGCCCTCCTCTTCAAAATATGTAAATATTTACTAGTCCTATACCAAATCATAACATTTCATTTGTCAAAGCTAGTGAAACAAATAATGATGAAAACATGAAAAAATTAGAAAATATTATTGGAATCATTGAAGGTTGACCTCATAAGGGCCTAACTAAGACACCACGTGAAATGGATTTTTTACAACATGATATAATTAAGCATGACCTAATGGTCCTCTTTACATAGTTGGAATAATCAATCTCATTTGTGTAGAGAATATGATAACTAAAGAATTCCTATTTGTACATGAGATTTATCAAGATACATATAAAAAATGAAACAATGGATAAAAACACATAATGGTTTTTCTTGCCCTATGATAGGTTCGATAAATTATCCTTTCAAAGTTAGACCAAAATAATTATGTGTCTCATTTCCCATCATCCCATCATCAGACTAATTTTGTGTGAAGTTAGGCTATGCATGGCTTCACTCCATGAATATTGTCCTATTGGTTGTGCATAAATGCTTAAAATTTCCGTTTGTCAATAAGATCTTTACTTTGCACCATAATTAATTTAATCACGTGTTTTCCCATGGGAATTTATCATTCGGTTTATTTTGGCCTCAACCAATGGAACCTGTTAGGCCTCATGAGGACTTCTTTTTCAAATCCTATCAAAAGTTTAAGGAAAAAGATGTAGAAAAATTATCCCTTACCAATATGCTTCAACCCATGATTGTGCCTCCTATCCTTGAAAAAATTCTGATTGAATGAAAATCCCTTCCAAGTAACCAAGACCATAACATAGAAAATACTCCACCCATTTCCTATAACATAAAATGAAACCAAAAAAAGTCCCATATGCCTGTTAGAGTAAAATAATTAATTAACTTTACTCTCCTCTTAAGATTTCACTTTATGCATATATTAGTCATTTAATAATTAATATTTAATTATTAAATGCTCTCACCTTAGGGTTAGGTTTTCCTTTTCGGTGTTGATCTCCTTTTTAAGGATTGATCTCTTGTATTGTAATTAATTCTTGATTCATTTTTTCCTCTGATAATAGATCTTGCACTTTGTCAGAGCCAAAACCCTCGTCTTCGCTCTCTCTTTCTCTGTGACAGGTTTCTTGCATGCAGGTTTCTTTGGGTTCTGTGGATTTGTATTTCTCAAATCCTACATGGTATCAGAGCCAAATCTGTTGCAGCCTGTTCAGTCTTTTGAAAGTTATTGAGATCCAGGTTTTGGTTGCTTCAGATCTTTTTTTTTTGTCTTCTAGTTTTTTGGAATAGAGGGGTACTTTTTTTTGGTGCACTTTGAGCCCAAACGGACTTCACCGTTAAGCTCGCAGCGCCCAAAAAGCCCTATTTTCATATAATATACGTCCAATTTGGACACAGTTGCTCCAGAAGGCAAAAAAAATTTGCCCCAAGGCCGTACGGCCCCAGGGCACGTAGTACAAGGCACAAAAAATTAAAAAAATCATTTTTTTTGCATTTTTGGGCCGTCGCCCGCTGGCCACCGTGCGACCACCCGCCCGCCGCCCGGCCGGCAGAGCAACCGCTCGGCACCACCGGCCACCGGCCCGGCTTGCGTCCGCCAACGGTAACGCCAAGTTACCACTGCCGACCACCAGCCACCCGGTGCTGACCAGCGCTAGAATGCCGCCGGCGCCACCAGGAAGCCGGCCCCTTAAAATTATTTTTTTTACCTCTTCCAGTAAATTGGGTATAAATCGGGCGTCTGATCTCTGTTTTTCGCAAACGAATAGGCGTTGGAAAGCTGGCTCCAAGCCCGTTCTAATGGTGTAGGAATTTTTTTAGAATTTTCTAGTTTGATTTCTTTTTTTCGCAGTAAAATTCTGGTGAGCCTTTTGCACTGCGAGGGGCATAACTTGCTCATTTTTGCTCCATTTTTCAAAAGTGAATAGGCATCAGAAAGGTGGTTATGTGCTCTTTCTAGATCTACAACCTGTTTCATCAGTAAATTTACCAGGTACACATAATTTTGTTTGAAGAATTTTTTGCTTTCTCAAGCTTTTCAGCTTTAAAAATTGTACTGGGGTTTGGGTTCTCGTATTGTGGGGGGTGTTTTTTTCTTGCTTTCTATAATTTTCATCAGAAAACTAGAACACCAAAACTCTCAAAACAAACAAACCCCTTATGCATCTTCTGTCTAGTTCTTAAAGACCACTTAATAATAAAAAAAAAAATTTAGGGCAGTTGAGACACAGTTCACAGGATGGCGGACAGACCTATTGAACCTCTTACACTGCATAATTACCACACTTGGAAGGGTCGCATAATGACTCTTCTCCAGTCTCGAGGGTTATGGTCCTGTTTGGATGAGGTTCAGCCTTAGTTGACACGTGCCTTTGAGGTTATGCAGCATAGGAACAATATGGATTAGGCTATGGGATTGATGGCTTTACACATTTTTGACATTCTCCTATTTCATCTTAAGGGTTGTCTCACTCCTCGAGCCATTTGGACCAAGTTTGATGGGCTTTTTGGTACTGTCAACGAATTTAGAGCTTTGCAGCTTGAGGCATAGTTAACTTCCTTGGTACCTGATTCATTTCCCTCTATTGAGGGATTTTTGATGAAGTTCAAACAGCAAAGATCTATCTTGCAGGGTTGTGGTAAGACCAAGACTGATATAGAGTGCATTTTCCTGATTCTCTCCAAGCTTTGGGGTCCATTTTAGATCTTCTCTTTGACCTTTTATTCTACCATGGATGCCTTGGGTGCTCGCCATGTCATGCCTTCTTTTGAGGTCTTTTGTGATCATCTGACTCATGAGCAAGCTAAGCTTAAGCAGTTGGATTCACTTTCAGGTTCACAGAACCAAGCGTTGGTAGCCCAGTTCTCCATGGGAAAACAAAATCAGAAACCAAAGACCACAGAGCATTGGAAGGATTCTAGTTCACACCACACCTCTGATTCACCTTCTCCTAAGGGGAAATCATCGAAGAAAGATAGACCTAACTGTGCTTATTGTAATAAGCCAAGACATTCTGAGTCCAAGTGTTAAGAGAAGAAGATAGATGGATATGCCAAACAAGTTTCAGATTTGACAGCTCTTCTTGAGAGGAACAATATTCATCACTCTTCTTCATCTACATCAGGTGAGTCTTCTTCTTCATCTTCATTCCAGTTAGATGGACATGCCCCACATAAGGGTCATGCATTATGTGCAACCAGTTCACATTCATCTAGATGGCTATTGGATTCAGGTGCTTCACACCATATGGCATCTTCTCAGGACATGTTCTCATCCTTCGAGGCTACATCCTCACCACACATATTGATGGGTAATAACACTTATATGAGTGTATGTGGGAAAGGTTCTATCAACATTGATGATGGTACATTCAATGATTTACTATGTGTTCCATCTTTGTCCACTAACCTTCTCTCCATCTATCAGATTGCTCACAGTGGGACAGGGAAGACAGTTGAGTTTACACCTGATCCAGTGCACATCAGAGACATTCAAACTAGCAACATTGTTGCAACAGGGACAGTTGATCACTCTTCCCGATTGTATGCATTCACACACTTTGGTCCACCATCTCCACTATCTGAGTTTTTCTCTCTTTCTACAAGAGAGCATGCAGTATCTGAGGTGAAGTTTGGTCACTTGAACTTATGTGTTCTTCCATCTATTCATGAGACTAGTGTTGAGACTTCTACACCTCTACCTCTTGTTGAGATCACATCTATTCAACAGGATTCCTCTTCAGCTATGACTAACATTGTTGCTCCTCTCATCGAGCCATCAAGTGTAGTTGTTAAGGCCACATCACAGGAAATTCCTTTCCTCACAGATGACAGTTTCAACACACCTGTTATCCCATCTTCATTGGAGATTCCATTTTAGGATCATCTTGAGTTGTTTGATTCACCATCTTGTTATTCAGACACTCATACTGATGTTCCATTCTTTAGTGAGCATCATCCAGGATTTCCATTTTCACCTCACATTTAGGGATTTCCTCTTCCTCCACCTTTGGATTTGTTTCTTCCTCCGAGGAGATGCATTGTTTTGATCATTGGCATAGGGGTTCTCTCATTCTGGGGGGGTTTTGGAGCCTCTTCTCTCTCCTATGGGGGAACATATTTTGTACTTGCGTGATAGAAATAGTTCTTGGGGGGTCATGTTGACTCCTTCTTCTATCTCTCTTCTTCTTTCACTCTTGTTCATCTCTTTTTGGAGAGGATTTTTTTCCCACTGGGTTTTCTCCTTTACTCCGCTTTATAGAGATTTTCTTGTATTCGGGTACCTAATCAGGCCATGTTGTCGGGACCCTCTATTGCATTGTAGTTCCTTTTCTTTCTTCTGCATTGTTTGTAGCTGCATTTTAGCTCATCTTAAGGGGGGGTGTTAGAGTAAAATAATTAATTAACTTTACTCTCTTAATATTTCACTTTATGCATATATTAGTCATTTAATAATTAATATTTAATTATTAAATGCTCTCACCTTAGGGTTAGGTTTTCCTTTTCGGTGTTGATCTCCTTTTTAAGGATTGATCTCTTGTATTGTAATTAATTTTTGATTCATTTTTTCCTCTGATAATAGATCTTGCACTTTGTGAGAGCCAAAACCCTCATCTTCGTTCTCTCTCTTTCTCTGTGACAGGTGTCTTGCATGCAGGTTTCTTTGGGTTCTGTGGATTTGTATTTCTCAAATCCCACAATGCCACCTAAAGTCAAACAAGTTTATAAAGCTACAAAGAAAGTCGTTGAACAATCTCCTATGGTTCCTTTTATTCCTCCTTTAAGGAATGAAAATAAATCTATGGTTGATAAACTAGCCCTTACACAATCACAACTTTAAAATTGAATAAGGAGCCAAAATTCTAGAGAGCATAGTCATAAACTTTGTGATATTGCTCATTTGTTACAAAAAAGAACAAAAAGAACATAATAAAAAGTAAAAATACAATCTTACGTCAAGCAATGCATGATGATTCTTCTATTTCATTGAAAGAAGAAACTCCTAAATCTCAAATAGAACAAGCATCTTCCATGGATATTATCATTAGACCTACTATAGACACTGAAATCTGGTTTAAGCCTATGACTTCAATATTCTTCATAATTTGTATTCTTCATGGTCATCATTAAATAATGTCAATTATTTAATTATTTTCTAAAGTCTTCATTTCATCTATTAATTAAATAATCTTAATTATTTAATTAATTCACACTTTTTATTTAATTATGTTACTAATTATCCTTGTACTTCTATTAAATAAATTCTTATTTAATTTATCTTTTATTATATTTCAACTGTAATTAAATAAATTCTTTATTTATTTAATTATTCATTTAAATCCTTTCATCACTTAATTAAATAAATCTTATTTATTTAATTATTCTTCAAATATTCAATCTTGAATTAAATAAATTATTTAATTCATGAATTCTATTTTAACGTATTCTTCTATAGTTGGATAATTGTGTAAGTTATCTAAGTATTCACTTTGACTTGACTCAAGATCTATTTTAAATCACTCAGTTAACTCTAGATTAATGTCTGAGAGGCTTTCTTGAGTAATCTCTTTGTCATATCATTCAATCATCTAGTTCTAACTCATTTGCGTGTATATGCATATTAATTAAATATTCCTATTTAATTAATTGAATCTTGTGCATGTGTTCAAATAAGGAGTTACTTTAATCCTATCTTTATCTTTGTCATGCAAAAAACTATTCTTCTATTTTTGAATACCAAACTTGAAGATTAAATAATTTATTTAATCTTTATTTCTATTTCTAATTTGTATCACTCATATCACTACTAGAAAAACTTATCATAATGCATGTCTAATCTTTCGATCTCAGCCGTCTGTCGATATTTCAATCATGACCTATCATTCAAATGATCAATTTTCTATAAATTGATCTATCTTTCATCATTCAAATCTCTCTCGAAATCGTATGAATTCTGGAGCAATTATCTTAAATCTTCGATGTCTCATCATTATCACAACACTTAGGTTATGCTTGCACACAAATACTAAAAATATAAGGGAAAGTACACTACACAGATGAAATGGAGAAGAATAATGGAGGTTATTCAATGGAATTGATCACATGTTTGGTAAAATAGTTTCTTTTATGCATGTTGTTCTTAGCTTTCCTTTGTGTTCGATTATCTAGCTTTTAGGATTTGTTAGTATAGTTTGAATAGAGTAGATTATAATTGCCTAACTCTCTCATGTATTTTTCTTTGAGCTACATTTGGTAAACTTGATGTGAAGACACCATCTTTGTGTACTCGTAGACTTTTTTTTTTTGGGTTGGTTTTTGTACGGAATGACACAACTGTTTGATGAAACACCACATTTGACATTCAAAGATGCATCTAGTTGACGAAAGGATGCAATTCAGTTTATTGAATGCATCTAAGATTAGAAATGATGCATCTAAAAAATAATCACGTATTTGTCATTTTCTGAGCCACAACTGACTGGTAAAATACCATGACGCATCTAATAGAGAAAATGATGCATCCGACAGGTATATTTTTAGGTTTAGACTTTCAATTTACATTTTCCTTTCATGTTTTAATTTTCACTAATCTTCTATTTTTAGTGTGTGTCTTGAGGAGTTAACAAAGTTTTTGCAGATCAATAGTCAAAGATCAATATCAAACTACTAATGAATCTTTTTGCAGAATGCATGTCAAAGACCCTAGTTAAATTTTTGAAATAGATTGTTTGGTAGTGTAGAAAATCTTTCATTTGTATTAAAATTATCAAGTGTCTATTGTGTTTGGTGCAAAAGCACAATTATGTAATTACCTTTTACAATTTGGTATATTGAAGTATCCTATCCCCTTGTGCATCTGTGCAATCTTGGCTGTAAGAAAAATGGTTACTAACTCTAAAACTTGGGCCTGTTCTGGTGGGTAAAAGTAGTCACCCTAGGATGACTCAGACCGGGAGCACCCTGAACTTGAGGGACTTCCAATTGGTATATAAAAGTGGACTCTTGGGGAAAGCCTGAGAATCATGTGTATGGTTCTGATGAGATGGATTCAAAAGGGGACTCTCGCCACATGGATCATGCCCTATGAACTAAATTCCCTAATTAAACACCTTTGTTTGTAGTGTCCAAAATTCTTCTATTTAATGGTGCAACAGGTCGAACCTATGAAGTTGTTTCATATTCTTATAGTTCATGTGTAGAGATGAAGGTATGCCATGGGATGTTCATGGGTATTGTAGCTTGGCTACCCCAAATGATGTTAATGAGTCATGGAGGGGACCCATAGGGGTCAAGCTACTAATCATCCACCTTGAATAAGAGTAGTTGTGGAAACCCAAGTGAGAACTCAGTAAATACTATCTTTCATAGCCTAGGATGTGCTTGTCTATTGTCAAATTAAACATTCTTTGAGTCCAAAATAAAATTGAAAACATTTTGTCTTATGGTTATCTTTGTTTTCATAAACTTGATCACATAAAACAATGTCATTTTTATATCTTTATTCACTAAAAACACACAACTATCAACAAAGTCACAAATGTTCACCAAAGAGTCACAATTATTCTGTTGAGTCACATTTGTTTAGCCTAGAGTCACATCTACCAGATTAGCTCGCATTTACTCTATAGGAAAACCAAATTTGTTTTATGGAACCGCACTTGTGATATTCTATGACACATATGAAAAGGTGAGCCGCAACTGCAACTGTTCCAAAACTTTTACCAGCGCATAAGGTTTAGGAAAATCACATCTATTACAGTTTGAGTCACAATTTCCATTATGAGTCACATTTGTGCAAAACTAAACTGCATCTATCTGACACAGACACTGAATTTTACTAGGAAACTCACAAACAATTACCAGAAAACCACAACTATGAAACATTACCACATCTATGAAATTCAGCGATGCATCTACCCGATTATTCAAAAACTAGAATTTATATTCATAGTTTAGTTGACATGGTCATACCATTCTTTCATTTGTGTTTTCACAACAGTCCTTGGATAGAAACCTAAAATGATTTTCTCAATTTTGCAACCTTTAGGTATCATTTAGCCATTACTATAGTCGTCCCAATTCTAAGTTTTACTTTCATCTTTGAGTACATATTTTCTTGAGACTAAACTTCTTAGAGGGCCACTTTTACAAACTTTAGGATAGGTCCACCATCTACACTCTTAAAAAAAAATCATAGTGTTAACAAAATCTGTCATTGAACCTAGTCCTGTCATTATATCCTTTGTCCTACAGAGAGTCCTCCTAGCTCATCAGTCTAGTTAGGAGACTTAACTTATCTTTGATCCTAATCCTACATTGGTTCCTTGACATAACTAAATTGACACCTTGGTTAGACTTTAGGTAGTTGGTACCCTCATCTTAGGTTTACAAAATTCATTACCTTAGAAGCTTGCTTAGACTTTGCATCTTTAGATATTGTCATTTTAGACTCGCATCATCTTAGAATATTCCTTACTTTACATTCATAAAATCCCAAAAACATAGACTAGAGTCATATTGTCCATAGATGTAGTTTTGCATTCCTTGCATATTCAGCTTATCTTACATGGTTGAAACTAGATCTAAGATAAGAGAGAGAAAAAAAATGTCGAACCCAAACAAATTCATCAATCCATTCTCCACAAGGCCTCATAGGAATTTATTAGACAAATTCACCACTAGAAACACTTAAGGACACATTAAAATAGAATACATAGAGGCTACTGCACAAGACCTTGATTTTTCCTCTTTTGTAGATGAGTACCTAGCAAATGATCATCAACGATACTTAGCCAGATTGCTAGCTAAAGGCACTACCTTACCTACATGATTTGATATTAGCACGTTACAATCTCAACCTACACAAGGGACAAATACAATGATTGTGAGTGCTACTATACATTAGGTAAATACAACCATACCATCTGGCATACCTACACAAAGTACGATAGTCCATTCGTCTCCATTTGGTACATCTGGCATGACATAAGGATTTAATTTCACTATAGGGGCATCATCATCCAATCCCTTCAGTCCTCTTGTTGGGAATAAAAGATCTAAAACGTCAGCTTCTACACCAAATGTTGGTGTCACCAGTACCATACCACAGTCAAAAGCCATACCAAATGTCAGTGTCACCAGTACCACACCATAGTCAATAGCCATACCTAGTGGTCATGTCACTAGTAATATACCACAAAATACAAAAACAAGAGGCATACCCTCATTCCAATATGGCAATCAGAATCCATTCACACAAAATCCAAGTCAAAACCAATTCACATAGATTCTAAATTAGAATCCATTCTCCTAGAGTGGTAGTCAAAATCCATTCAGACAGAATCCAAGTCAAAACCAATTCACATAAATTCTGAATCAAAATCCATTATCCCAAAGTGGTAGTCAGAATCCATTCACATAGGATCCAAGTCAAAACCAATTCACACAGATTCTGAACCAGAACACATTCACCAAAATTCTGAATCCAAATTGACATCAAATACCGACATTCAATCGAAACCCATCACGAGACCTTGGATTTCAGAATACATACATTGACCCGCATAATCCATCCAACACATCATTAACCCAAGTTGACACCTTGCAAACACAAATGCATGCACTCCAAACACAAAAGGAGAACATGGCAGTCTCAACTAAGAAATCCTTTTCAATAAAGGACATATGTTCATTTCCCTTTGGTAGATCATTGTACATGACACCTTTCCCTCACGGGTATGTCATACTGAATCTCCCTAAGTACAATGACAAAGGAAATCCGATAGAACATATAAGGGAATTTTCTACCATGTACATAGATTTCACTTATGACCCTATTTCCAAGAAGTCTTGTAGGAATTGCACTAGAGTGGTTTTTAGGTTTAGACTATGGCATCAAATCTTGGGGTGAACTGGCTAAGAAATTTGTTGAGAAATTCTCCTTCAACATAGACCACAAGATAAATATAGCAACCTTGTGTCATACAACACAAGATGAAGGAAAAATTTTCATCACTTTCTTCCAAAGATGGAGGACTATAGCCAGTCGGTGTCCCGTCGAGATACCTGAAAAACAAAAAGTCACTATGTTCTAGGAAAACCTTCATGCAAAACTAAGAAGTAACTTAAAGGTACATTATTGTACATCCTTTTCAGAACTAGTGGAAAAAGGGGTAATAATAGAAAAGGATCTCATTGAAAAAGGAGAACTTAAGACACCAACATCCAATAGAAATCTGATAGTGCAAAACACCCCCATTGACAGAAACAAATTTTTGTCTTGAAACAAAAATGTCACCAATGATGGGGTAGTTGATGCTAAAACTGTACAAGCAGGACCAATCATCACATTACAAGGACCTAACTCTTTGGCCAACATGCTTAATGTTTTCAATCAACCTTCCAACATGGTCCAAAATACTTAATGTCTGCAACAAAGGAGGTTTAAAAAATGTGAGTTCACTCCCTTAGCAAAACCCATCGAGTCTGTATTCAAACAACTACTGGAACATAATCTTATACAACTTCAAGAGCCAAGACACTATGATCTAGGACAATTTAAACTAGTTTGGTGGGATGACAATTCCTTTTGTGATTATCATAAAACTAAGGGGCATAACCTACAAAATTTTTCCCACCTAAAAAATATCATACAGGATCTTGTCGAAAAGAGAATTATTGAAGTTAGTGGACAAAAAAAAAAGTCATCAAACATTGATCATGAAGTCTTTTTTGATCCACTACACAACCATGGGAAAGGAAATGTCCCCAGTTTGAGTAACAAGACCAATATGTCAGCCAATTATGCAAATATCAAGCATGATTATAATAGTGGAAAAACCTTTAATTACCTTCATGTTGTTAATGAGAATATCAATACTATTACTATTGGTACAACTCCTGAGTGTGCTATCAACACTCATCGTACTAAGATCACTATCCAAGGTCCTCCATCACAACAAACACCATAGCCTTCCAAGCAACAATATAACCTACTTGAGCAATTGGGGAAGACCCCAACCCAAATATCAATCTTGGAACTGTTGCGTATCTCCCCTAAGCATCGATCCATTTTAGATAAAGCTTTACAAAGGGCCACTGTCCCAAATGATATTGATGTCAATCATTTCCAGGAAATGGTGGGACACTTGACAAATAATTATCATGCCACATTTTTAAACAATACTATGCAACTAAAAAGACAAACCATACTGATCCTTTACATCTTGAAGTCCTTGTTGATGACACCAAAGTTAGACGAGTTTTGGTAGACAAAGGAGCAGGGTTAAATATGTGCACTTTAAAACTGATTAACGCATTAGGTTTCTCAGAACCATGCATAGACACAACCAAAATTATTGTCATTAAAGCTTATGATGATGAGGAACAAGAATCAAAGGGGGTGGTAATAGTTCCTATTAGAATTGGTCCTACAGTAATTGAGACAAAATTCCAAGTCTTGGATCTCACCCTTCCATATAACCTTATGCTAGGAAGACCATGGATTCATGCCATGAAGGTGGGCCCTTCCACGCATCATCGATGTCTCAAATTTCCTTAGAATGGCACTGAAATAACTATAGATGGTGACCCAGATCCATTCCAATATTGTACCAATCTTTAAAAGAGATACCCCAATGCCAAGTGCCAATAAACCAAGAGGCTTCATCATCCAATTCATCTCACTATGCCGATCCATCCAAACTTACGCGAACATCTATTTCACCTTCATTTCCCACCACTCCTAGGGTTGAGATCCACGACAAGGGTTGTGGAGAGTATTACATGAAGACATCTTATTGTGTTAGCCATTTGATTCCTCCTAAGTCATACGATTTATGTACACCAGATAGGAGACAATCTATGGTCACTATACACATTCCTTCCACAACAAATTTCTCCAAATTGGGAGAATTAAGCAAAGAAGTTGTAAATATGGAAGATGTCACCTCCTGGTTGTATATCGAAGATAATGAAGAACCTATCTCACTTGCTGACATTCCTACAGATCTATATGGCAAAGGTTTCAAAATCATGCAGAGCAAGGGATATAATGGGTAGAGTGGTTTAGGATTAAATCAAGATAGGAGGATTGAACCAATCTTTGTTTCTCAGTGGCCAAAATGCTTAGGTCTTGGGTTTCAACCAATTTAAATTGGTGTTCCTAGTGCCACATCACCCTTAATCGAGGAAGTAAGTGCTTCAGAGGATATTGAGACATCTCACGAACCATGTAACCAACACTACTGTGACTCCCCCAACTCAAACAAATATCAGTGGGATTCCCTATCCTCTACCTCTTCTATGGACCTTGATTGGAGAACTTGACTTAATGTTGAGATCCACACCAAATCCATTGAATTTCTGTCCACCAAAGAATATGACAAAAGAGGAATGGTTTAAACATTACTATTGGGAATCTCTTGATCCTACCTCTTGGAAACTTAATACATCTATTTCAAATAACAAAACCCTAGAATTAGGCCCACCTCTCAATCCACTGAGATGTAAACCAAAGAGTAAAAAGGACTTAGTACAAGAATTTTGAGACCAAATGAACAACTCAGTCCTTACCTTGACTCCATTAAAATTTGCTAACTTTGACGTTGACATGCCCTTAGTTTATCCCCAACTCATTGATTGGGACCAACAAGACACACCCATCTTAGATATTTTTTAGAATGACAAAGCAAGTGCTAAGTTCCTGGGATTATGAGATGACATACCTAGCGGGGATCACAAGGTTGGTTTTACCATTGACTTGGACAACAAAGCATATTTTGGGGAATCTGTTCAACCCTCTAGTTGCAAAAATGAGAAAAAGAATAAACAAGATAAAAAGGATGAGTCTCTAGGTGAAAACCAAAAGGAACCTCTAGATAATGAAAAAGTAAAAATAAAGGATGCATCTAAAGGTGAAAACCTCTATGAGGCACCTAAGGATGGAGGTTTGAATATTCTCCCCATTGCACAGGAAAAGTTACCTATGCTCGTTGAAGAATCAGTAGAAGTCAACATAGGCACATAAGAGAATCCTTGACTGGCTTATTTTGTAGCATCATTGACCACAAAAGAGCAGCTAGAATTAAAAAACTTCTTTACACAAAGATAGATAAATTTTTCTTGGTCATATGTAGACATGCCTGGGTTGGATCCTATGATTTTTCTACATCACTTTCCCTTACAACTGGGTGCAAAACTAGTGAAACAAAAAATGAGGAAAATGCACCCACAGATTGCTTTACTAGTCAAGGAAGAACTCAAAAAACTATTAGACATTGGTTTCACTAGATCAATCAACTATGAAGATTAGATTTCCAGTGTTGTACCAGTCACTAAACCAACAGGGGGCATCCACATCTACACCAATTTTAGAGATATCAACAAAGCTTGTCCTAAGGATGAATTTTGTTTGCCTAACATAGATATGATAGTAGACATGACAAAATGATATGAGATGTTGTCCCTTATGGATGGATTTTCAGGATATAATTAGATCAGAATTGCAAATGAAGACCAACCTAAAAAAACTTTCACATGTCCTTAGGGAACACATTGTTGGAATGTTATTCCCTTTAGACTCAAGAATGCTGGAGCAACCTATCAGCATGCCATGACCACTATTTTTCATGATCTAGTACATACTCTTATGGAGGATTATGTCGATGACCTTATAGTTAAATCAAAGAAAAGGGTAGAACATTTACATGTTTTAGACAAGATATTTCAATGGATGGAGAAGTATAAAGTGAGACTCAATCCCAAGAAATGTTTGTTTGGAGTGAAGTCCGGAAAGATTTTAGGCTATATCATTTCTAGACGAGGCATTGAAGTGGATCTAGCCAAAGTAAAAGCAATCATAGACATGCCTCAACCAACTAATCTTAGTCAACTAAGGGTGTTACAAGGAAGATTGCAATCCATTAAAAGATTTATAGTGTAGTTAGCAAATACGACACATCCTTTTCAACATCTACTAAAGAAAGGGGTACCCTTTCCATGGATAGTTAGGTGTGGAGAGGGTTTTCAACTTATTAAAAAATATCTACTCACACCACCGATCTTAATTCCACCTATTGAAGGATGACCACTAATTCTTTATATTACAATAACCCATTCATCACTCAGAGCATTGCTTGCACAGAATGATGATGAAGGTCATGAAAGGGTAGTATACTATATTAGTTGAACTGTAGTAGGTTATGAGCTCAACTATAGTACCATTGAACATGCCTATCTAGCAATAGTATTTCTACTAAAAAACTAAGCCACTATATTCGAAACCATCAAACAATGTTGACTACCAAAATGGATCTTCTAAAATATCTTCTCAGTAAGGCAACATTAATAAGGCGATTGGCTAAATGGGTTATGATACTTAGTGAGCATGATATCCAATATGTAGAGAGAAAGGCTATTAAAGGACAAGTCATTTCTGATCAATTATTTGATGCACCAATACAAGTAGATCACCCATTAGTTGAAAAATTTCCTAATGAATTTATATTCACAATTGACACAAACACAATATGGAAACTGTACTTTGATGGCTCACATACAAATCATGGCTCAGGGGCTGATATACTATTTATCACACCACATGGTGATTCCATCCCTAAGTCATTCAAGATTGCATTCCCATGTACTAACAATATAGCAAAGTATGAAGCTCTAGTGACATGGATATGCATGGAAGTCAAGTGGACAATTAAGAACCTACAAGTATATGGCAATTCTCAACTAGTAATCAGGCAGGTAAATGATGATTATGATGCTAAGGATGAGAAGCTGGCTCCATACAAATGCATGGTTGATAGATTTAAGGAGTACTTTGACAAGGTCAAATTTCATCAAATACCTTGTGTTCTAAACAAGGTAACAGATACTATGGCTACAACTAAATCACTTCTAGACATTCCTAGCAACATGCCTAAGTTTGAGTTCTTGGTAGAAAAATTTTTGGTCCCAGCCTACAATATCCCAGATTCTGAGATGGTATGTGACATTTTTGGTCCTGATTCCCCATGGTACAAAGAAATCTATGACTACCTCCATGACAAAATCATACCCATTGGCCTGTCAAACAACCAATGTAGGGCATTCCTTCGTAAGTCAACCAAATACACCATCATCGAAGACACCCTATATAGACGTGCCTTAGATAATACCCTATTGAGATGTTTTCATTCCAATGAAGCACAAGCAACCTTGTGTGGGGTGCATGAGGGTATATGTGGTTCCCATTCTAGTGGTCCTACCTTAGCCAAAAGGATTATGTGACTAGGTTATTATTGGCCTACTATGGGAAAGGACTCATACGTATCTGTAAAAAAATGTGACCAATGCCAAGTTCATGGAGACTTGATACATGCACCAGCACAAGAGCTCCTACCTATAACTTCACCATGGCCCTTCGCCCAATGGGGACTTGAACTCATAGGTAAGATCCATCCTACATCATCCAATGGCCACAAATTCATCATCACTACCACTAGTGAGTACTTTATGAAGTGGATTGAGGCTATTCCTATTACATACATTACTAGCACACAGATCTCTAAGTTTATCTTGAACTATATCATCTATCGGTATGCTGTCCCTTAGTCCATAATCACGAATAATGGCTGCCCATTTAAAAATCAAGAAGTACACCATATTTATGATGAATTTCATGTTCAACATCACTTTTCCACTCGATACTACCCATAAGGTAATGGCCAGGTAGAGGCATCTAACAAAACTACCATTAGAATCTTCAAGAAGACTATCAATGATGCTTCTTGTGATTGGAATTTATAGCTTAATCCTGCCTTATGGACTTATCGCAGAAGTATCTGTACTCCCACTAGCACCACTCCTTATTTACTAGTATTTGGTTCTGAAGCCATTCTTCCTATCGAGGTTGATATTCCTTCCCTGAGAGTATCCTTGAAAGGGCACATTGATGAAGAAGAGTACAGATTCTCGAGACTCCATGAGCTGGAATTCCTATATGAGCGAAGATAGAAGGAACTAGACCATCTCCAAGCATATCAAAATTTCCTTCGTCGTAGATATAATAGGAAGGTCTTGAATATAAACTTTGACATTGGTGACATGGTATTTATGGAGAACCCAAAGAATCAAATAGATAGAGAGAAACTAGGAAATTTTGAACGTAACTAGTTAGGGCCATATATTGTTATAGAATCCTTTGGATTAGGAGCATATCAACTCTCTACTCCTAAAGGGGAACCATTATGTTCACCAATCAATAGTTTTCATCTGAAGAAGTTCTGTGCATAGCTTTTGAGGGCCATGTCTTAATTAGCAAAAATACAAAAAATAAAAAAATAAAAAAAATCATTACCAAGTTGAAAACCTGACAAAGAGGCATCTTGGTAGCACCAAATTTTTTTTAGAAATTCTTGAAAATAGTAAAGACAAATAATTTGTCCAATAGTGAAAACCACTTTGGTGGCGCTTTGGATAAGTACCATGGTGAAAACCTAGCAAACATGTGCCATGTGTAGTTGACTCTACTATTTTGTCTACTATTATTCTAATCTAACATCCCTATACATAGTCCACATCCTTATACATACTATCTAACCCTATACATATGACTTATCTTTCCTATCCATCACTTGTATATACCATTTGTAATAAGTGGTAGTCTTTCCCATAACCTGGAACGATTGACATTGAGTGCATTTCATATCCCTAATTTTATTCCATCCATAATCAATTGTTCTTATACTCAACTGGGGGAAAACACTTGACATGTGTCATATTAGTTCTTACACTAGCTATGTTGAAGATGTAAAACCATAGAAAAATCCAAAAACATCACAAAATGACCGAAGAAAGCACAAAAACATTAGAAAATTTCAAAAAGACAAAACTCAAAATATGTCAAAAATCCAAAAACAGAGTTAGAGTTAGTCGCATTTGTCAGTCTTTGTTGTTTGTCAAACTATGTTGCCTCTGAAACTGGACATAGGCAAGGCCATCTGTCAATGTACCCCCTGAGGAATTAGGTTAATCTGTTTAGTTTTTCTATATAAAATTAGGACTCAATCCATATGTCTATATGATAAGGTCATTGGTCGTGTGAAACTAAGAGGTCTCTGCATGTATAACGTAGGCAAGGCCATCAATCGATGAGCCCCCGAGGCCGCACTAGGGAAGTCCATTAGGGTTTGTCACATTCACTATCACACATGTCTTCTATTTCTAGTCAATCTTGTGAGTCAAATTCAATTCAAACTATGAGGTCTCTACATGTATAATGTAGGCAAGGCCATCAAGCAATGAGCCCTCGAGGCCGCACTAGGTCAGTCTTTTAGGGTTCATCATCACAGACAATCCATTGTCAACACATCATTTTAAGGCATGCATCAATCTGGTGAACAAGTCAACAATTCTCTAAGTCAAATCAAACAAATTTCCGAAGAAACTGTTGTCTACTATAGGATGTGTCCTTCTTGGAAACAGATATCATCAAAACAATCAACCTATGTCTTATTCAGGATGAGTCCTTCCTGAATACTGATATTAGTAAAATAATCAATGTCTTATACATGATGAGTCCTTCCTCCATATCAACATTTTCAAATAATCAAACATAGCCTTACACGGGTTATCACATCAATGGCATTTGACTCAACGTATTATACAATACATTCCTTTCTAAAACTAGGCTTTTTCATGCCTTATATAGATAGTCATAACATCGAAACCAGACTCAAGGTCTTATCTAGTATGTGTATCTCCTGGAATCGGGCTCTATCAATCAATATTTTTATCAATCAAAACAAATCAAACAAACAGATCAAGTTTTGGTAGATATTTTACTGGATTTTGAATTTATGGCTTATTCATCTTATCATTTCACTTGACTTTTTGATTGGAATCCTATTACTAGCTTTCTTAAGGATGTCCCATGAAGGATTTAGAGAAGCAACAATGTATCAAAATTCTTTTATCTTTGATTGTTGTCTATCAACTATCTTTTAAATTTGATTTTGCGTCATGTTAGTAGTTTCCTCAAGGATGTCCCATTAAGTATTTAGAGGAGCAATGACATCTCATGACCCTTATTTTATTTTATTTGTTGTATGTGGTTTGTCTTGACAAAAAGACTAGGGCAATTGTGCCCTTCGTATGAATTACAACAAATCTTTTCTATGACTATCTGTTGGTAGCAAGTGGATGAACTTGCACACCTTGATCTATGTCATATCATGGTGTTTGTCTCTATTTGTATTAGTCTTGCCCAATGATGATAAAGTGCAATGCCTTTAGTGATACAATGAAACATCGACGATTGCTAATACTAGAGCATCCATCTCATGTCTTTGTCTTTCTTTCCGCACTAACAATTCTTCTTTCTTTCATTATGACGGAATCTTGTGACACACAAAAATATAAAACATCCAGCATTCACATTCATGTTAGAAACATCATCATACATCATCAATCATACATATATTTTTCATTTGAAATATACAAACATCTAGGAATTTCTTATATCTAGGACATCACACAATAATAGACATTTCTCATCTTAGATTAGATATCATAAGAATTCCATGTACATAACAAATGTAAATACATACACCACATTACATATGTATATCACCACATGTAGAAATCATTTCACATATAACATTATATTGCATCTCATAACTATAAAATTCACATATCACATAGAATTAGCATAGAATCAACATCACATCATAGGTTACATAAACACATCATAAAATAGATATGGTCCTCCATCACATAGGCATCTCATATAAACATAACATGTATAAATAAACAAATGCATAATCAATAAATAGAACTACATATCATGAGATTTTTTTCCAAAATCATATATATATCCCTCAAAAGTGTAACATCACAATGTCATAATGTATCATAAATATGGAAGCCCACATGCTATATGATCATAATACAATGTCTCAATACATATCAAGAAATATCCCTATCCTGAATTACCATTGCTATCATGACTGGAGTGTGTAGATGAATGATGTCAAGAGCTTGATGACCTGTGACCTAAATGTTGCATTTAGTATGGACTAGCTCTGTGTGGTTGCTCAACACCCTCTGTGCTAACTGTCCTGGTGTGGGTCCTGGTCTGGGACCTCTCACTATGTGCCTCTGAAAAGCTCAGGGCTGATATCTCTAGAGGAACTACTGCTTCATATAAATCTCGGTAATAGGTGGCCCTCTCCATGGCTTTGAATAACTCTCTAGTAAATGTAGCTATCGTCTTACTACATAGAGCTCTAATCTCTATAAATCTATGCTAGGTCTACTGCCTCTAAGCTATGGTCTGATCTTTGTCCATGAAGGCTTTGTCCCTCTCCATCTGTAACACATCTCACTAAAACATCATGACCCTCATCTGCTCCTCCAAAGATGCAACCTGGGCATGAAGTGTAGTAGTGTCAAGATCAACTATCCCTATGTCCACCTATCTCACCCTTTGCACACCATCATCCTCATCCTCCAACTCCTCCAAAATCCTATCTTGTATCTCTTGCTCCTAATCATTATCCTCCTCATCATCATCCTGATAGGCACCAGGTAAGCCTAGAGCATCAATCTCTGCCTCCTCTCTTCCTGCCTCCTTTGTGGGATGATCCTCATCTTTTCCAATCTCAACATGCACCTCCTCCTGACCTCTTCCGATATCTGGCATGTTCACATCCTCCTCCTCCCATCCCTCCTCATGAATAGGTGATAATGGTGGCCCTCATCCCCTCCATCCATGCCTCCCTCTCCCACCACCTTGCCAACCACATCCATCACCATCTTCATCATCACCACATCCACCTCCACCTCTCTAACCTCTTCCTCTACCACGCCTGTAACACAATCTTGTCCCTTGCTGCTCTATTGGTGCAACCTGATATTTATTTGTAAGGGGAATCGGTCTATCCATGGCCCACAACTTATCATAAGCCTCTATGGTACCTGGATCACCCACACCATCTCTCCAACCCCACTAAACTTCCTACAATGCATCAATATCTATCTCACTAGTGGCCACTGAAATCTCTAGACCCCATAGGGGGATCTCTCGCGAGGACCTCTCAAACTCTGCTCATCCTCTGAGAACATCCCGCACCTCTTCGAAGTGCCCTAATACATGGTTTGGAAAATGTCTCTTTATAATATGAACATGTGAAATAGTCTGCCCAATTAGGTACTATGTCTGGTGGCAATAAGGCAAATGATCATCCTCATCTAACCACTTTGGACATCCCAAGTATAGTCTCCATGTAAATTGTACCATGGTACCAATGGCATGTCTGAAGTATCCAATATCTACGATATGATGTTGAGTATTAGCCCCCACATAATGGAAGGCATAAGGTGCTCCATGTTGCACATCAACTGTCACTAGCGGATAAAAAATGGCAATGTGTTCCCACGCCCATACCATCAAGAGCATGGTACCACAACTCATCGACTGTGCCTCTTGATAGGCTATATCATGCAAATGAAAATATAACATGTCAAGCAGACAAGGACCCCAAGCATACACCTCCGAACGCTCTAACATACCAACCAACATCTCTCCCCATCCCACAGGAAAACCATGATGTTGACAGTTAGGCAGGACTATACCACCTATGAATGTACACAATAGATAGTCTAAATACCTATACCTTTGTGCCAATATACACCATCTAATTTCATAATGGTCAAATCCTAACTGTCTAATATCAGCATGAGGGTAGTATTTGCACATCTCTATGAAACCCCTTTGGGTATCATATCTCACCCTAGTACCTATAATAGGAAGTCTCAAAATCTTGTAAACATCCTCCAATGTAACTGTCACCTCTCTAGTAGGCAGGTGAAATAAGGAAGTCTCTTAGTGCCACCACTCACCTAATGTTGTCAGTAGACCCTGGTTTTCCCAAATGGTGGGCATGCCTATCACATGGATAAGACCAAAATGCCATAAGAATTGTTTCTCCATGCTTCACAAATTATCTCAGAAGCGAAAAGTTGATGGTCTAGACTCTCATGTACACAGTGTCCAAAACAACCTGTAATGGCATTATACATGCCTCATGTCAGTATCAATCACTTATCCTAATGCAAAGGGACAAAATCAAATGTTGGGAAAATGTGTCATTATTTTACAAATACACCATTATTTTGCAATTGCGTTGTATGAAACCAAATGCATCATTATATTTTTAAAATGCATCATAAAATTTCACATGCGTCATTTTACATCACAACTCCATGCACAAATAACAAATGCATCTAAAAATAAAATGTGCCTCTCTATTGACGCATAACAATATCTTGCTAAATGCAAATGTGTAAATAAAATATAAAATGCATCAAAATGTTCACATGCATTGAAAATAATGCAATTGTGTCTAAATTAAATGCAAATGTGTTTCTATTTAGCGAATGTGTGGAACTAAAACACAACTCCATTGAACTATGATCAACTATGCTAAACAATAAACGTAAATTTACAAATGCAGTGATCCACATACATATGTGATGACAATGAATTCAAATGAAAATTTCTAATACAGTGACGCATGATGAAAATAAACATTAAATGCATAAAAAAGCGTGAAAACCTAAAATTCAAAAGTCAAGATTAAGGTACATACCGGGGGGTCTACGTTAGTCAGCCGCTTGAAGGTCCAGATCCTATATGCTCAATGGTGGGTGTGTGGAATAGGAGGCATCTTCACTTAGGGTGTAGAGAAAAAATCTCAAATTTTGAAGCTATGTGGGTAAAAATGAATGGGTTTTTACCCCATTTTCTATTTAAACCTAGGGTTTTGGTGGCATTCCTTTGTATTGGCCATGTCAACATCCAATTTCAATTGATCCATACCTATCCTTACCACTTCTAACTTCAATTCCATCAATGCCATTTCATTTTTGCCTATCCAATGGACTCCTCGGGATTATTTCCAAAAAAAATTTGATATTTTTTAAAAATTTGTCAAATTTTCCCGAGGGGGCATACCTTCATATGTTTTACACTTGGGCATTACTAGGGAATTTTTTTTGATTGATTTTCTTTGACACAATGCTGAAATGACATTGTATCAAAGAGGGGAAAATGTAGACACCGAAATCTGGTTTAAGCCCATGACTTCAATATTCTTCATAATTTGTATTCTTCATGGTCATGATTAAATAATGCCAATTATTTAATTATTTTCTAAAGTATTCATTTCATCTATTAATTAAATAATCTTAATTATTTAATTAATTCACACTTTTCTTTATTCTATCTGATTAATTAAATAATTTTTTTTATTTAATTATGTTACTAATTAACCTTGTACTTCTTCAATTAAATAAATTCTTCTTTAATTTATCTTTTATCATATTTCAACTATAATTAAATAAATTCTTTATTTATTTAATTATTCATTTAAATCCCTTCATCACTTAATTAAATAAATCTTATTTATTTAATTATTCTTCAAATATTTGATGCAGAGGGTATGGGACTTTAGGTAAAACACAAAGTTTACAGGTCTACAATGATATACTCTCAAACCTTGTTCTAGGCACCCTTATGGAGATAAGGCTTCAATGGTTCACTTGTGACTTATATCCTTCCCTTATGGACCCAAAGCCTTGGAATGATCTTAGGGAACTGAATAAAACTTGTCTTCAATGGTTACAAATCGCCAAGTCCCTATCTCAGACACAACCCTCTTATCCACCTTGATTAGGCTTTTAGCCCAACTAGGTCTCCACTGACTGTTTTTATGGACTTTTCTCAAAACTTCCCCAAATGAATCCCCAAAATAATCACTTATTCAAATGTCTTTTCTGATGTTACATAACATACTCAAACCTTGATGGCTCTTGTTTCAGACCATTCCCTCCAAAATTTGTTGTTTCCATAGAATTAAGGCCTAATTAGCCCTTTTTCACAAAGCAACCCTACTCATATTTTGTCCCCTGATTATGTGAATTTCCACAGTGTCTTGAATTTTTTCCAAACTGAGAATTTTAGAGGTCTTACACTCCCATTACACCTTTAAGACCCCTAATCACAAAACCCTCAATTAAATCCCTTAAAACTAGGGCTTCTTGGATATTAGCCTTCCAAACACTTCTACAACCGGTTCTTTCACCTTTCACCAATAACTCAACATGTTTTATCAATTCCAACTTGTAAACATACACCTTGTTCAGGTAGAACTCCTACTGCAATACCTTAGGCACCATTCCCATGCACCTTGCCTTGTCGTATCATGGTGTACACTTTCGAATCCTTCCTTCCTGCACATTATGCTATTATTTCTACATAATACATGTTATATATGATCCATTTCACATGTTACAGTTACAATCTTCTATGAAATGGATAAGTCATTCATGAAAACTGCCAAAAAATAGTGAAAAATTAGAACTTTCTTTAGACAGTTAGTTGTATTATACAAGAAACTGTTTATTATTGCTTATTAAGATATACAAAAGATTTAAATGCATGTAAGTACAAGTCCCTAATTCATCCAATTGAACATATCACCAATAGCAATCATAAGTTCTATTGGTTTTCCTATAGCAGTCTGTACAATCTATCCAATCTAAACACCCTGACCCTACAAATGACTTCTCCAACTTTGTAAACCCATCTCCCAACTGTTCCAACCGATTTGGTTTGGTTTTATTACATTATTATTATTAAAACACCTAAAAAATACTTACCTGCCAAACTGCAACTAACCGGTAGATTTCAAAATTTTGAATTTCCAACTTCTAACTTATTGAATTCTACTAACTAAAACCCTCCAAAACTATTACACTTTTATTATCCCGCCTTATTTGACATAATTAAAACATTATATACCTATCTTGACTCCTAGGACACTATTGGTCCACTTACAATTCATTTTGGTCCTAGGGTCCTTATCAGGACCCTCAGGACTTTTGATCCTTCTATTACATTTATCCACTCCAAATGCCATTATATGTTCCAAAATGTCATAGTTGATGCTCTGAGATGTTTGATAGGTCTTCATGACCCCTACATCCTTCTGAACCTTCAAGTGACCCTTAAGGATCTTGGGTGCCCGTGCACCATACTCCCCAAGAATGAAAAGACTCTTGCCCCAAGAGGTATCCAACTTGTTGCCATCACATTACTCCTTGTTTTTGGATGTATGCACCTTCTGATTGGAGATCATGAAATCTCCTAAAGTCACCTTCTTCCTTTTTTCTGCCAACCTGCACTCATGCCACACATGTTAGAATCAAAATAGTGATTTTTTTGTCTTCCTTGTTGTTTGATTGTAGTATGTCCTTGTGCTCTATTCTTTCCTTCATTCCACTAATTTCTTTATAGGGAAACACCACCTCTATTACCCTTAACAATAGGGAATTCAATACCCCCAATCTTGATACTTCCCAAGTCCCAAATGTTCTGATTTTTAGGACTGTATACCTCATATCTCTACTGCAACTTGTTATCTTTCAGCCAACCAGTATCTTCCCCTATCTTACCCTGCATATCCACCTACAAATTCTTCTCAAAATAGATCACAAAATTTTCATTTAACTGATCCAAAGGCAAAGGCCTCAACTTATACCTAGTACCTCCCTTGTGTACCAACTATGTATTATTGTATCCATCATGCATTGTCCTCCTAGCATACTACCCTGGTCTCCCTAAAATGATATTTCCACAAGTCGTTGGAATGATATCACAAAGCACCCTATCCTGATATGCTCCAATTGAAAAATACACATAAGCCTGCTTACAAATCTCTACATGTTGTAATTGGGTTACCCAAGTGGCCTTGTACGGACTAGGATGATCATATGTTTCAATTCCTAACTTGGCTACCATATCAGATGAAACCAAATTGCTATGTGATCCTGAATCTATGAGAAATCTACATAATTTACCATGGTTGAAAAATTTTGTCTTGAAAATGGTTACCTTTGGCTCTTGATGAATTCTTTCCCCTTGCTTTACCATAAGGAACTCACCATCAATTTTAGGGTCTGCCATAAATTTCCTTGGCTACTCCTTTTTGTCTTATTCTTCTTGTGCCCAACTGACCCTCCTATCTCTACCCTTATCTAATTGTTATGTTTTAGGACACTTGAAAGAGGGATGCCCCAACTCATTGAAATTGTAACACCTGCCTGTGAATGTGCCTCTACCTTGTCTGAATCTGCCTCCTCCTCTTTGAGTGTATCCTCCTCTTTGATCTGAAAACACCTCTTTTCCTTTTTCGTTGCTACTTTTACCATTGTTTCCTTGCCCTTGTTCTCTATTACCTCTACCTCTACTTGAACTACCCCCTCTTCCATCATTTCTTGACCTCTCTTGCTTCCTTTTCACCTTTTCTTCTATTGTAATGGCCAACTTAAAACATTCTCCTAATGTCCTTGGTACCTGCAAACCAATTTCATCTTGTAAGTTATACCTCAAACCATTGATATACCTGGCTACTTTTTCATCTTCTTCCTCATATCCTCCTTTGATACTAAGCTTGTGAAATTGCTCTGTATAGGACATCAAGTCCATGTCCTTTTTGTTTAATTTTTTCCTCATCCTCTTCACATGAATTGTATAATCAGATGTTAAGAATTGTTCCTTGACCAAACTCCTCATTCTTGCCCATGCAGAAAATTTTTCCAATCCCCTATCCATCCTATCATTCTAAAAACTAGTCCACCATGTCAATGTTGTACCTCTCAACTTGGTTTTGGAAAACTTAACCTTCTTCTCTTCATCCATCTCTTCAAACTCAAAATAGTTGTCTAAGCCATCAAGCCATCCTAACACCTCTTCACTATCCATATTTCCTTGGTAGATAGGAAAATCTATGTGACTTTTTCCTCCATGACCTTGTACTACTTTCAACAACCTTACTAACCTCTTTTCCTAGGGGTCTTCTATCTCATCTACTGGTTGTTCTTTAGTTACCCGCACATGCTCCTCTTCTTCATCATTGTCTTCTTGGTTTTCTTGTTCTTCTCTCCTATTTCTCTAAAGGTTGTTTATCCTAGCTTGCATAGCTTCTCTCTCCCTTCTCCATTTCCTCTCTTCCCTTGCTTTGGACTACTCTCTTGCTGCTTCTTGTTCTCTTCTTTACCTTCTTTCTCTTTCCAAGGTTTCTCTCAACTCCTCCAACTCTCTTGCTAATTGACTTTTAGGTGCCATTGTTAAACCTTCAACCCCTAAAAGACCTACTCTCTACTATGACACCACTTTGATGTAGAGGGTATGGGACTTTAGGTAAAACACAAAGTTTCAAGGTCTACAATGATATACTCTCAAACCTTCTTCTAGGTACCTTTATGGAGATAAGGCTTCAATGGTTCACTTGTGACTTATATCCTTCCCTTATGGACCAAAAACCTTGGAATTATCTTAGGGAACTCAATAAAACTTGTATTGAATGGTTACAAAGCCCCAAGCCCCTATCTCAGACACAACCCACTTATCCACCTTGATTAGGCTTCTAGCCCAACTAGGTCTCCAACGACTGTTTTATGGACTTTTCTCACAGCTTCCCCAAATGAATCCCAAAAATAATGTCTGATTCAAATGTCTTTTCTAATGTTACATAACATACTCAAACCCTGATGGCTCTTGTTTCAAACCATTCCCTCCAAAATTTGTTGTTTCCACATAATTAAGGCCTAATTAGCCCTTTTTCTCAAAGCAACCCTACTCAAATTTTGTCCCCTGATTATGAGACTTTCCATATTGTCTTGAATTGTTTCAAAACTAATAATTTTCAAGGTCTTACACTCCCATGACACCTTTAAGACCCCTAATCACAAAACCCTCAATTAAATCCCCTATAACTAGGGCTTCTTGTATATTAGCCCTACAATCACTTCTAGAACCGGTTCTTTCACTTTTCACCAATAAATCAACATGTTTTATCAATTCCAACTTGTAAGCATACCCCTTGTTCAAGTATAACTCCTACTGCAATACCTTACGCGTCATTCCCATGCACCTTGCCTTGTCATATCATGGTGTACACCTTAGAATCCTTCCTTCCTACACATTACGCTATTAGTTATGCATAATACATGTTATATGTGATCCATTTCATAGGTTACAGTCACAATCTTCCATGAAATGGATCAGTCATTCATGAAAACTCTCAAAAATCAGTGAAAAATTAGAACTTTCTTTAGACAGTAAATTGTAGTATACAAGAAACTAATTATTATTGCTTATCAAGACATACAAAAGATTTAAATTCCTATAAGTACAAGTCCCTAATTCATCCAATTGACCATATCACTAATAGAAATCAAAAGATCATTAAGTAAACACAAGAAAATGCAAGAAATCTAAAGTTTTCTTGATTTTACTATAGCAGTCTGTACAATCTCTGCAATATCAACACCCTGACTATACAAATGACTTCTCCAACTTTGTAAACCCATCTCCCAACTGTTCTAACTGATTTGGATTGGTTTTGTTACATTATTATGGTTAAAACACCTAGAAACTACTTACCCACCAAACTACAACTAACCGTTGGATTTCAAAAATTTGAATTTCCAACTTCTAACTTATTGACTTCTACTAACTAAAACTGTCCAAAACTATTACACTTTTATTATCCCACCTTATTTGATATAATTAAAACTTTATATACTTATCTAGACTCCTAGGACACTATTGGTCCACTTACAATTCACTTTGGTCCTAGGGTCCTTATCAGGACCCTCAAGACTTTTGATCCTTCTATTACATTTATCCACTCCAAATTCCATCATAGGTTCCAAAATGGCATAGTTGATGCTTTGAGATGTTTGATAGGTCTTCATGACCCCTCCATCCTCCTGACCATTCAAGTGACCCTTAAGGAGCTTGGGTGCCCTTACACATATATCAAATCTTGAATTAAATGAATTATTTAAATCATGAATTCTATTTTAACATATTCTTCTATAGTTGGATAATTGTGTAAGTTATCTAAGTATTCACTTTGACTTGAATCAAGATCTATTTTAAATCACTCAGTTAACTCTAGATTAATGTTTGAGTGGCTTTCTTGAGTAATATCTTTGTCATATCATTCAGTCATCTAGTTCTAACTTGTTTGCTTGCACATGCATATTAATTAAATATTCCTATTTAATTAATTAAATCTTGTGTGTGCATTTGAACAAGGAGTTGCTTTAATCCTATCTTTATCTTTGTCATGCAAAAACTATTCTTCTATTTTTGAATACCAAACTCGAAGATTAAATCATTTATTTAATATTTATTTCTATTTCTAATTTGTATCACTCATGTCACTACTAGTAGTTATCATAATGCATGTTTAATCTTTCGATCTCAACTGTTTGTTGATCTTTTGATCCTGCCCTGTTGTTTGAATGATCAATTTTCTATAAATTGATCTATCTTTCATCATTCGAACCTCTCTCAAAATCATATGAATTTTAGAGAAATTATCTTGAATCTTCAATGTTTTGCTAAATCACTATCATAGGCTATACTTGCACAAGAGAAATCTCAGGGCAATTATATTACAATGGAAAAATGGAGAAGATAAATTGAGGTTATACATGGAATTACATAGATATTGGGTGAGATTTTTTGGTTTATTTTACACTTTAGCTTTCCTTGTTCTCTGTTGTTTAACTTAGATTGCATTAGAGCTTTGATCACATTATTGTGTGTTTTTTACCCTTTCTTTTGCATTTTCTAGATGTTACACCTAGGACTATTTTTATAAACTTAGATGATGAGAAAGAAATTGCAAAGATTGATGAACAAGTGCATAATGAGACGAATTCTTTTTTCTCCTCTTCCATAAGCTTTAATGATAATAATCGTGATGATCCTCCTTCAAAGAGTGTTACATCATGTGTTAACCTTGGTGATTTTCCTGGTTTGGATCTTGATGTTATCCCTTTGGATAGTTTTCTTCCTTTCAGATATGATGAACAATGTTAGATTGCAAATAATGTGCTATAGGTTGACTCGCATGTTCCTTGCTAGTCTTTTATTTATTTTCTTTTCCATGTTATTTATGTGATTACATGTGAATTGTTAGAACCTCTAGAATTTACATGACTTCATCACCCTGACAGACTTTGAATCCGATATGTGAAATCTCAACCTTGTAAAAAATCCAAATTCCATAAGCAGGATCATCCTAAAAATTAATTTTTAGGTCTAACTAACACTAGAAATTCCATATTTGTCAAAAAAGGCATTGTATAAGCAAGGTATTTATATATCCTTTATATGCATAAATCTCAAAACCAAGTATTAAAATTTGCATAAATTTAGCCTTAAAAAAAACTTAGAAAAAAATTGTTTCTTGATCCCTTAGAACATAGGCATACCATTATAAACATTTCATATGTTCTCCTTAATTAAGCTCGGGTCCTATTATAAACTTTATCAAAGAGACTATGCAATATTGGTAGGATGTCTCAGCATCCCTTTGATAATTTGAACAAGACATCATCAAAGACACTCTAAAATATTGGGAGGAATAATCTGGAGTCCCTTTGATGGGATGATGTGCATTAAAAAAATAATAATCAAGAGCCAAAATTTGATAGTATCAATGGAAATAAAATATGATGGGCTCATAAGTATGTTGAAGAGGCAAAAAAACATTGAAGATACAGTTTCTAGAGTCCCTTTTAGAACCCAACAAATAGAAAAAAAGTATTATTAAATATATATGGAGGGAAGACATATAGTAGTAAGAACCAAATATTACTCCTTTCAATATCACTAGAACAAAAAAGCATATGGTTGGACTAAGGACTCCATTGAAGGGGAAAATGCATATTGATGGGATAGCTAGACTAGTCCCTTCGATGAAACGATAACATTTATTCTATCAGCCTTGATAATATAAAAGGAAAAAAAATCATTGGCCAAAACTAAAATATGATTTAATAAGCTTGCAAATGTATCAGAGTGACAAAAGAATATCAAAGAGAATTTTTGTAAGGCCCATCAAAGGAAGAGTTTGAAAGGACACAAGGATATTGGAGTGAATTTATTCAAAGTCTCTTTGAAATATTGAAATAAAGAAAGAGTATACTATTAAGAAAGACATCAGGGGGAGAGAAAGATATCAACAAGAACAAAATTTTGTCCTTTCGATATAGCTGAAGAATTTACTTTCCCATTGACAAGACATCAGTATTTTGAGAAGAAAAATTTAGTGGTGATGATAAATAGATCAATAGTTTATATTCAAACCATTTGACTATACTCTTGATGACATGAAACTTTCCATCAGACAACAATTATGAACCAGAGCCAAGTGGATTAAAGACAAATCCTAGTTTATTTGGAAATCATTAGCCGTTCAAATGGAAGAGAAACAGAGTGTAGTGGTGGTTGATGAAAAAGGAACTAGAAAATTTGTTTCTTTTTAAGAAAGTACATAAGCTTGAGCTAAAGTTTTTAGTATCCAAAACTAGTTAGATTAGCAAGCACAAAAGTGGGGGTTTTTTGTGAATTGATATTATGGAAAGTACATCTCGAAGTTGCAAGATTAAGAGACAAAAGTTAGAAACTAGACATTTGAATCAAGACTTGGTCAACCAATTTCTTGGCTCTAGATAAAGGTCTAGAAAAATTACACAATTGAATCCTCAAGCTGAGAAATTAGAAGATCGACACAAGGAATTAGGTGACACATGGGCCTCGATGAGGGTGTATGATTTGTTCAATGTCAAATTGGTTAATGCACTTGCTAACAACTATTATCTTCAAACTTGCAGGATTTACTTTGAAGA
>VDFB02035745.1:0-12288 GCA_007258455.2 Sequoia sempervirens | reverse complement strand
CTCTAATTGACCTTTCATACCTCTTCAGTGTACCTATTGCACACCAAGGTGCAATTGCTAGTAATAATTTTATATATGTATTTAACATGTCAAAATGTGCTCATTATTAAAATCTTGTCCATAATTTTCATTTTAATAAACATACTCTAAAACCTTTGTCAAGACCTTATTTTCAATCATAGCCCACCAAAATGGAGAAGTGAGTTGAAACCTTATTTTCATGCATAGCCTGCTAAAATGGAGAAGTGAAAGTCGAAACCTTATTTTCAAGGTATCCGCCAAAATGGAGAAGTGAAAGCACGACGCCTGATTTAGGGTTGCAACCTCTACCCATTTTTTCGCATTAGACAAGATTTATGCAGAATCTTGTGGTAAAGTCACTTTCCATGGTTTTAGTTAATTTTACTTTTCAAATCTATACACAGTCAGGCCATTTTTTATTGTGTTAAGAATGATTTCTTATTGCATAGGTGAATTTACTATATTTTCCAAGCTTATTTTGAAACCAGGGATTCATAACAAGGCTTGTCTGTGTTAATCTTAATCTTGAAAGTAGGTGGTCTTGAATAGGAGCAACACAATGATTACAAGAACATTACACTTCACTGTTGGCTTTTCCATGCCCATGGCACCCATCTCAAGCATGCCCTACTCATTCAAAAACCACATAAAACATCCATGTAAATGAGATAGAAAAAAGGGGTCACAAAAATTTTATATGAATTTTTATTTCATTACCTATATCACATACATTTTCCTCCAGGGAAATATAGCTGCAATTGATTTTAAGCCTAGAGTTAAAAATGAGATAGACACACAGGGTCACTAAAATTTGATCTTACAATGGGTAAAAAAAAATGATCTTATAATCCTTCAACACTTGGGTCTACTAATCTAAATGCTTGGGGATTGTGTGTGATGACTTGCATTACATTGGAAGGTCCCTTCATCTCTATTGCCTCCTTAATTGTGTTAGCAATCTATAGTTTGGCCTCCCATGATTTAAGCATCAATTACCTTAAGTTCCTTTGGTTGGGCCTAAAATAGTCCATTATAATATAATATTCTCTAAATAGGAAAGATGTAGAAGACCATTCTAGATTGAACACAATATTAGATGGCAATCCACAAAATGTTTTGGGCTGTAAGAATTAGCTATTTGTAGAAGGGGGTTAGAATGAGTTTAGATGAGGAGCTATACATGCATCATATAAAGAAGTTGAGAGCCTTAATAGGTTCAAGGTGTCATCAGATGTTGAAGCATGAGCTAAAGATAACAACATTATAGAAGATAGAAGTAGAGTAATGCAAACTACCATGCTACCTAATACACAAAGCATACAACATTCACAATATCAAACAAAGTAAAAAAAGGAAGAGATTAGGTCTAGATATACTTACCTTGGGTTGATTCATCAATGTATTAACTCCCCCTTGGCTTGCACCACTTTCTGAGAGATGGTTGTAGGTGAAGTCAAGATAGATAGAATAGGACCTAAGTAGACCAAAATTGAGGATTTCAAAGAAGTGGTGTACTTCATTGGTACAACTACCATTCATTAAACCTCAAAAAAAATTATAAATTTTTTTTTCCCCTTGGTGTAAGCTATTCTTAGCCCTAAATCCTCTTCTTCTCTCTAAGGCAGATGTATATGCACAAGAAGAGTGAATGAAGCATCTTCTTCTTTTAGAAATGTGAAAGGTCAAAAATTGCCTACTTGGCAACTTTTGCATTATGTTTTTGTACTCATTTTGGTTTCCATTTTCTAGAAATGTTTTAGTTACATTTGACTTGTTTTTGGACTTTTCCCTAATTATAGATGGATAATGTATGGAGATCCAGATTTATAAATACTTATCGGGTTGTGTGCTAATGTTTGGACACTTGTGCTAGAAGGGTGCTAGTGTGCATGTTCAAATTTGAAAAAGTTACCACTTGTTTGTGCCCTAATCATTACTTTTTTTTCCAATGGCCTTTTATCTCAAAAATCTATAAATCTAGTTTTAGCCTCCATTTTCTAGGTTACACAAGAAGAAAATAGAAAATGTAGCAAGCATGTATAGTCACTCTTCAACATGCCCAATTGATCAACATGAATCCGTTACATAGTAGGGAAACAAGCAAGATATTTGAGGATTGAAGCTTTTTGAAGCCCCTAGAGCCATAATAACCATGGACTCTTAGTAATCTCCTAATATCATATATTCTATTATCCAATCTCTCATTCACTCCATTGGAATCCATAGATTTCCATTTCCCCTTCCCCTCTCAAAGCCATAGCTGAAAACCCTTGCCATAGCCTTCCCTATTTGGATATAAGACCTTTTTGAATTTTTCCTATCCCTACGTTCTCCATTTCTTTCTTTTTGTGATCATCATCACTCTATTTTCCCTCCATGATTAACATACCACTATTACATAGTTTTTCTCCAAGGGTTTATGTTTTTTATCACTAAATATTTGCACACAATACATCCACCATATAACTAGGTAAAAAAAAACTCAACTTTTTCTATTATGCTACTGTTGAGGTTGAAATACAACATCTAGGGGACTGAGTGACATAATTTCTTTAATAGCAGCACATCATTTTACCCCTTTTTTCCAACCTCAGCCCAGGATATCTCAAATTTGATATATGATGTTCACATTCTACAATCGGGAGGAAGATCAAAAAATTTTGGCTAGTAGATCTTGAAAGTTTTAGAGGCATTGGACACCTGGACAATATTGCCCTAGCTTGACTTGCAGAAGTGCACAATTTGTTTTGTAGAAGCGCTCAGTTTCTTTTGCAGCAACGCACACATTTGAAAGTTCTCCATTTGGTTTGAGAATTACCCAGTACCACTCTCTTGGTCTCCTGCATTTGTTTCTGGCATCAAAAAAGTCAATTGTAGGTGTATCTACCCCATTTCCCCTTTTCATTGTTGTAGCTTAACAAATTTACACTTATCATTTCCCAGCTCTTATATTTTCTGTTATAGATCATATTAGATGACTTTCTATTTTTTTATTTTCTATTATAATTTGATTTATTAATAAGTACGAAAGGAAAGAAATAACTATCGCTTAAAGAAACCACCTTAGGAGTTATTTGTTTTGTATTTTCTTGTTATAATTTGATTTATTAATAAGTACAAAAAGAAAGAAATAATTATCTCTTAAGTAAACCACTTTAGGAGGAGTTAAATTTCAATCTTTCAAAATGACAAAGGGAAACCTATAAATATAGATTATAACCTATTTTGTTGTAGGTGTAGAGAACTTGTTAAGAGATGTCAAGGACACTACTATCAACACACTTGCAACAGAGGTCATATCATGTCCTTAAGCGGCCGTACTCTTTCAATCACAATGTTAAGTTTTTCTATAAATCACTTGACATCCCTGAAAAAGAAGTGTGGTAATATATAGAGAAGGAATAGCTGGTAGGGATATCTTAGTCTCTAGTTGATCTCCACCCTCATGCTCTTGTTCAATTTAGTTTATTCCCAATCCTACAAATCATAGACTAATAAATGGTAAGCCTTGAAATCATGGAACAAAAAATTACAAGAGATAGAGCAAGCATACAACATTAAAATTGTGACTTGTAGCAATAAAAGAAAAGAAGCAGTAGGAGTTTGATATACAATCAGAAAAGGGCATTTTATGAGGCTTCCTTAAGGAAGAAAATTAAAAATTAAATAAAATCATGCTTCAAATTCCATTTAAATTTTTAGTTGTATAGTAGATGTCATCCTACTTTGTTTGAGAACTCTTGCTGAATTCCCAAAAATAGGAGTTCCCAAATGACGCCAATAGATATTATAAATAGAAAACAAATAGGAATATTTTCATATAAAAACAACAAGAGTTGATTCATAGGCCTTATGAAAATCTCTAACTTTTTGGCTCCCCTTTGGTACTTTTCTGCATACTTACAGATTACACCTCCATGATTAATATGGACTAGAAGGGTTGAAAGGGAACATGTTAGTCTTTTCCATTTATTGGGCAATAAAGAGTCTAAAGTGACTGAAAGAATCAAATGTAGCTCTTTACTATAGATGCTTTATTTTCAATTGGTTATTAATATATCCAGATATAAACCATGATGACTTAAATTAGAACTAGAAGAAATCTCATGAAAACTACAAGAAGAGATTAGTGATTAGATGAATCATGGAAATGAAACCAACTCCATAAGCCACAACAAACATAATATGCAATGCAAATGAGAATATAGACCTTCAAAGGAGTTGTCATGGATAAAGAATCATCCTCCATTAGATATCTTGTGAGAAAGCCTGAAATCTCTTCAGTTATCCACAATATCCACATGCTATGAGCTTTGATACAAATATTGTGCATAGTTCTTCTCAGTTTATTCAATTTGGCACTATTATTTTTATCCTATGATTTAGGCTTCAAACCAACCCCTCTCATTAGTATTTGTCTTTGAGAATTGTCTAGAAGAGGGTAATCAAAATCAGTATTGGAATATCTGAAAGTCGAAGATCCTTTCCCTGAAACTGAAGATTTTTTCTTGACAAACCAGAGCTAAGACGAGCCAAGAACTAGTGGAAGGGAAGTTGAATGAATAATGAGAGCAACTAAAATCCTTCCTAAGAAAAGTGCCCTTTCCACTATAACTGTCAGTTCTAGTGTCTCCTTGTTCATTTTTTCTGGCATCTCCTCATTTTTCATTTCTCGATAGAGAGCTTCTAGAAGATGTGCAAGATGTTCTTCAATCCTCAACAACTCCATGCCAGATAAAATGGAAGCAATTTCTCTGTAAACAAGGTGCTAAATAATTTATCCTGAACTGCATTTCTATGCATGAAGAAAACTTAGGAGGTCTTCCGTACATTCTTGGACCCCCCATCTATGGTATCTTTATTTTAATAACCTTTAGGTTCCAAAATAGTAGCAGTGACCAAACCATCCTTCATTGTCATCATACCCAAACCCAACCTGTAATTGACACTCCCTTTAGGTCCCCTCTAACAATCCAACCCCTCACTAGGTAGCTACTTGCAAATGGGTTTCAAGACTTTGTAACTTTCCAGATGTGTGTTATGGGTTTCCAAGGAATTCTACCAACCCAACTCTCTGGCCATGTATTTGCAAAATCCTATCAACTATTATTTGTTTCCCATCCCATCAACAAAGTGCCTCTTTCAAAAGTCCATCCCATAGACTCCTTTGAGCGTTTCAAAACAATGATTGTTATATGGAAACTCAACATTTAACCAAAACGGCTTTTACCACCTGTTCCCCTAAAATATCCATATCGTCTGCTCGGGACAATGTTCATTCTCTAAGTTCTCAAGCCACTTTTCACAAGATCAAGCAAATACTTTCCCCCAAGCCTATCTACAGAGAGAATATCATTTGTACATGTCTTAAGCCACACTAAGCAAGACTTTGATATAAATTCGATCAGAAAAATCATCATGGTAGCTTGTAGCTTCTCTATGAGATTTCCACAACTACACCTCATTGTATGGGTTTGGAATCCCACCAAACAACTATGATCTAGGTGGAACGACCAACACAGTCTTATAAAAAAGAGGCAAATCGTTTAGAACCTCCAAGAAGAGTTCCCCAGCCTGACATAGTGTTACATGTATGACTCTTACCACATTACAGAAAATGGAACTAACTTCCCCCACCTTATCAGTCTATCAGTGGAGCTATGAGGGGAGTTCCCCCAATGTAGTAGTGTTAGGCCGATAGTGTTAATTATAATTAAACTCAGCTCTTTCATATGCAAAGTCTTCAATCATAATACCAATGATTTTATTTGTGAGATAATTTTTAGCCTGCTCTTTAGCAACCTGAACAAAACTATTGACCCATTGATTGACATTGTAATTATAGAAAACATGATCATCCTGGGTTACAAATTCTATTGCTGCAATAAAAATTAAAGCCAATAAGGAACTTATAAATTTAGAAATATTCAAGAGGATACCTGTAGAGATGAGAGTGTATTCTGGGGCAGGAGCACCTTGCTATGTATGCAAATTTTGGTCTTCAGATAGGATGTAGGGTATTTGAGTCTTTGGTCATGCAATTAAGGTCATATTAGACCACTTATGATGTAAATTGAGTCTATTGGGTTCATTTTGTAAAATTTTCATAGACCAATAAAAGTGTCAAATGTTGCAAAATTGAAAAATTGCAACAATAAGAATATGAAGGGTCGAGAGTCATGTAGAAGTTGTTGAGTTAGTTGTAGGTAGTTGAAAAAAGTTGGAAAATTCATAATAGCCTCAATGTATCATTTTAAGGGGGTGGTGGAAAAAGAATTTAAAGTTTGAAATGAAGAAACCCTTATTTTCTTTATTTTACATGCCTTCATCCTTGTTCTGATGCTTTGTATGGAAGATATGACCTTGATAATGGCCTAAGACTGATTGGATGTGTTAGTGGTTTGATTCTTCTTTATTTTGCAACAAGTTTCATTCTTTTTTATTGAGTAATGTAAGAGATATTGTGGTTTTTGTGAAAGATGCCTGAAACCTTGCATTAAGGTAAACAATGGACAAATTTAATTGTTTTTCTATTATTTTAGCTAGTGGAAATTGTTGAGAATAAGTGAAATGGTTATTCAATGGGTATACTTACATTTCCTAATTTTGCAAGTTGTGGAGTTATGGTTTGCTATTGAAATCATGATGCCCTAGTTTTGTATTCTTAGGTGCAACAAACTGGTAAAGACAAATTTGATGGTTTTACTCTGCTTCGCTATGAATCAAAGGATCATTACAGGTAGTAATGTTTGGAAATGGTTTTAGATGTGATTTGGTCCCTCTTCAATGTGGGGTTTGTTGAAATAAAAATAAATTGAGTGTTTATAATCACCTTACTATCATGGCGGATTGTGACTGTCACAGTCAAGGTTGAGGTATAGTGTATTTTTGAGTTCCTATGGTTAATGATTATAAAATCCTTCAAGAATCATTTGTTAAAGTGTATTCCATGCTATTGAAACTATGGGGAAGGACATAGAATACCTTTTAGTTGTGGGTGTCAATGTTGACAAGTTTGATCAATCTCAAGAAGTCCAAATAGGCCTAAATTATAGAACACAATCCATTTTTATGAGTGTTGTTACAAAAAAAGTTATCCTATCTTTTGATATGTGTTTAAACATATTAAGGTGCATCTAAATGTATGTGTGGAATTTAGTTTGATGATTTGGTTCAAGATATATGGTCTGACAAACCTTATTGCAGGGCTACTAGCCTAGGATAGTCAACAAGGGAAAAATTGATTGATGAAGGATCTGAGTTGGTAGTGGGGTTTTGTGAGTTTGAAAGGTTGGTATCACCTTGTGAAGGGTCCATCAAGATCTAGTTTAAGTATTATATTATTTGATTCCTCAATTTTGTTATTGCCAAGAATGCTCTGAATGAGCCAAGAAAACAAGAATCATGTGAACACTTCCTAGTTGAGTTGAGAAGTTTGTGTTTATCCTCCTTGTACTACATCATATTCTTAGCTAGATTATTTCCATTTCCCAATAGTTTTGTTGAGTCTTAGCTTTTAGCCTTTCAAAAAAGTAATGCCTACCAAAGAACAATGAAAAAAATCTAACTTTGGCACATTGAAGCTCTATGCATTACATGCACTTGCGAAGTTGATTGTGTAATCAAGGGATTTCTTCAGATTAGGAGTGTTAGCAATAAACAATAAACAATAATTGAAACCCAAAGATTTTACGAAACACAAATGAAGTAGACGAAAGAACAATTATACCTGATTGTTGATACCTCCATGATTCCTTTTCGTAATACCTTCTTGCTTGCTGGATAATGTTGCCCTCAGATTCGTCAATCGAGCAATCTAAAATGCCTAAGCCCTACAACAAGATTTGAAGGATTTGATATGCCTAAATGACTATGTCTACAAACCAATGCCTATGCCTAACATAATGCCAAAATTGAAATACTAAGATTTCCTATGACCATGAACATGAGAGTAAATAAATAAATGCCTATAGTAATTACGCCAAATGTGTGTCCTCAAAAATGAGAAGAAGATGGCATTTTATAGAAAAGGCCATTTCGAACGGACGGACGAGATAAATCAATGACAAGAACCTAAAATGAACGATCCAGATTAAACCTGAGAATCCCTAATTAGGGTTAGGGCAAAATCTTTAATCGAACGGTCAAACTAAAATCGGATCGACGGTGGAGAATAAATGAGACAAATTAATTAGAAAATAAAAGATTTTGAAAATCAAGAAGCATACTATCTCTCTACTCTGGCAAGATTCGGAAAACTGTGCAGAGATTCCAATCTAAGATAGATTTGGAAAAATCGTAATAACTGGCCCATTACTTGATTTTGAAGATTAATTACTAATTTTGAATTCGGGGTGCAATTCAAATTATGGATTTTGAGATAATAAAATAAATATTTAATAAAAAGGACCCGATGTTAAGATTGATACATGACATTTTAAAATAATTTCAATTTATTTTAAAATGAGAAGAATAGTTAATTGCAATAAAATAGCCAAATGTAATTATTTAATTTAGAAGTTAGATTAAATGCCAATTAAATAAACACCAATTCATTTAATTATGACAAGCTAGTGACATATTAAATAAAATAACAAATAAAACTTATTTATTTTAATAACCAAGAAGAAATATATGATACCAAATAAATTAAGAAATTTGGAAGGATCAAGGAGACTTAGACAAATAATTACTTGGATGCAACAAATAACAAATAAAATTTATTTATTTGGTCAACTACAGAAGAATAAATGACATGATGAATTAAATAATTATGAATTGCCTAACTCAGTTCAGCCTGTATCGTGTGACCGTGCTGACAGCAATTAAACGCCATAATTATTATGCTAGATTCAAAAGCAAAAAGAAGCTTCAAGTGTGCCCAGGGTCATTTTAGTGCCCATGCATTGAATGATCATTGTCCCCAAAAAGAGAAGCTACCTCATTTTTTGAATTCAGGCTGCCTAGAAGCTATAAGCAGAAGCAAAAAAATCAAGGATGTATTAAGTTGTCATCTGAGAATTCTAGAGACCATGACTTCCACTAGTTGATTTTCAAAGAAGAGAGCTCATAGTAGGGTAAGAGCCAATGCACCTTAAAGATCCCTATGGGGATTATTAGGATATATTTTATTAATGTAGGGGATAATCCTATCTCAGTTGTTGGCATGATCACAAGAGATAACATAGTCATCCTTAGGGGCTTTAAAAACACTAAAGTTTGGAAGGTGGTTTACTAATGATTTCCCCTACCTATAACAATATTGGAAGGTTATATTTTGATATCTTGGATAATAAGAAAGACCTTTTTAATAATTCTCCATGATTTCCAGCTTGAAATGTCTTTAGATCACATTGCATGGATAATGAAAAAGGATTCCCTTTCCACTTCAAGAACATTATGGTTTTTATTTAATGCTAGCTTCAGGAAATTTGCAAGAACTATAGCTTTAGCCTTTTTATTTGCAGTCTAGGGTAGGTGAACAAAAAAGGCTCTAAATAGTTTTCCTTCTTGATCTATGAGGAGATTTCTTGCCAAAATATGCATAATGCCACAATCATAATACCTGCCAATCAATTGCGTACATATTAAGTGAATGGAGGTTCTAGAGAAACAATGGAACTTTCTTGAGCTTTTAAAACATAACATAAACATATTTGAGTGAAATGGTCATAACAAGATTGGTAGGAAAATACGTGTCAAGATTATCAAATCTTAGGAAGGGAATCTTATTTGTCAAATTGGGCATTCAATTCATTTGTTTAGAATTGAAGTCAATAACATTTTTGTTGTGATTGGCATTAACATTTTTTTTTGAATAGCTAGCTTATCTAGATTCATTAGGAAGTCTTCTGACATGTTGATTTACCGTAGAACAATGAAAAGAAACCATTTATGTTCTTAATATACAATGCAAGTTTTTGGTATATATGTAAAAGTCTAGGATAATGTGTTTATTTAAATTGGTCATATTTGATGTCTGGTTATATATTTTTACAACTCTTACTATGCAATTTAATTTTGAAACTATACCTTCAACAAAACATACATGTTAGTTATGTAAAATTTTTGTTCTGATATGAATGATTTCTTAAGCTACCAAAGGAGCATCTTTATTAGCAGTTTCCTTGACCTAGCCTTAAGCTATTTTTGGGAGCATGGGTAATAACACTTTGCTTCAAATGGCTTCTTTCAAATGAATCCTTTCAATTTTGACATAGTTGTGTTATTTTTATCTATAAATTTCTTCATTCCAGCTGGCTAGCTATTTGTCATTCTTTTTTATTCTTATGTTCAACTATAGGAAGATTTAATGATGATAAACAAGGGCATATCAACATTTCATTTCACAAATAGTACTTGAAATGAATTTTTTTTATAACTGAAAGATGGGAAATTTGTTGGAATATGTACTTGATAACAAAATGGCAACTAAATTTGTAGGTGTACATCGTGTTCCTGTCAAAATACAACTTCCTTTTGGGCCATTGGTTGAAAGTTCACCAGGTGTAAGACCTGGGATTATCATATCTAGTGAGTGGGTTTGTATTCCTGGCCTAAAATGATTTCAACATCTTAAGAAATATGTACATTCACGTAGAGTATGTGTACAATATTCAAAAGGTCTATCAAAAACATATCCAAAGATTGAACTATGTCTTCATAGGTAAGCATTCTTTTGAAGGCCATTGAATTTATTTTTATTTTGGATGGTAAGTTAATCAAGTTTTGTACACTTGTGGTTGTAGGATATTCATAAATGATTTAGTACACCTACATGACTGGATTTGCATGTGAATTTGAATTTTTTGTGCTTGAAGTTCCAATTTTTTCTTTTTTGGGACAACTTGAAGCCTCAATTCAATGTTGTTGATTTGATATATATTTCATGCCATATTAGATTGGTTCATGTATTATACTAAGTTATTGGTTTAGGCTAGGGCATAGGGTTTTGGGTATGCTAGTATGACATTTTTTGTGGGGGGGGGGGTTGGTTCATTTTGGGTACGAATATACAAAAAACATACAAAAATTACAAATATACACATATTTGTAGCCAAAAAATAGGAAAAAAAATCAAAATGCCACATAACATGCATTTAGTAAACAAAAGTACCATAAAAATTAAAAATAATACTTCATGTCAATTTGTCAAACTTGAACGTTAGCATCATATGGGTCTTCATAAAGAGTATTATTGTCATCATTGACATTAGATGATGTAGGAAGATTAATTATAAGAAACATAAGAGGTGCCATTGACACTTGCACTAAAAATATGTTGGTTTTTTGACTCCTCAAAAAATGAAGATTGTATTGAAAATGTTACATATTAAGTAGAGCCAAAGGCTCAAACAGACTAATCAATTGGTCATCTTCTACAATAATACATTGATATGATTCACATATATATAGTATTTCTCTTATAACTACTTTCATAGGTTGGAGGTAACACACATCTTAGACAAATAACCTCATCAGATTTGGGTGGAAAGGTAGTGTAGTCACACGATACTGAGAACAAGCTTGATCAATGGAAAATGTATGCCATGTTTTCATGTTCCTTCCCACCAAACGATAGCGAGGATGGTGGATTTGCGATTGATTTTTCCTTCACTCAGAGTTGGTTCTGAAGGGAAAATAGTAAGTAGAAACAACTTTAGTTGTATTATTGATTCAATGCATTTTACCCTTCATCCATGCATATGCATCCATTTGGTTGTTTCTACTTATAGTTGTACCAGGGGCCATGTTTAACAAACTAAAGGAAATTGCTAACTTTTCACTATGGTGGCAGATAAATGATTCTTTATACCATGTTGCCTTCATTTTCCAATCCAATTTCTCGTACTTTGCATAGCTCTGCCATGTTTGTGGATGTGATCTGTCTCCTACACAAAAAACATGTACCAATTTATAGCCTTCAATCCAACTACATCTAGGTATATTTTTAATTCCTCTATCTTTCATCAATCTCTTTACTATTTGAAACTCGTACAGATGTTTTAGAGAAGAATATAAGATGTTGCAACATTTTTAGGATCCAACTAAAAAAGCAATGTTTCTGGAAATACTCAGCCTATATTCATATATGATCCACATGTACCATAGATTTAACTAGCATCTTAGCATTTGAGAATTTATTACAACAATCAAATTCATGGATGTCATAAGAGAGACTTGATATTAGTAGCTATACGATGACCCAAGGTAGTGAAAAGTATGAGAATAGCACACTTCATAAAAGATGAACAAGAATATTAATGA
>VDFB02035743.1:89962-115276 GCA_007258455.2 Sequoia sempervirens | reverse complement strand
TGGTTTTGAGCATATTTCATTATGGGAAAAGTAGCCATAAAGACTCTTCAATCTGATCGTTAAATGTTTCTTAAACTATTTTTGCATTATGGTCAATTGATTTAGAAGTTAGTTATCAAGATTATGGAAGTTTCATTTTTTGAGTCATTAATTTACAATAGTGGAGAGAAAGTAGGTTGGGTCTTTCGTCTATAAAAAACAAGAGTTTTGCATTGTATTGGGGTTGGCTATCAAGATAACAAAGACATAGAGATTATGTCATATTGCTCTCAAGTTTATAAAAGTCTAAAAATCAGTCTAGTTTAGTTTTGAATGGCATAATAGAGGTTTAAAAATAATTTTCAAAGCAAGAAGAAAGATGGGCAAGAAGGGAAAATAAAAGTTTTGGAAGCTAGAGTTTGCAAGGAGCAATTGGTAGCAATTCAAAAGTAGAAACTACATGCGTGTTTTATACATTTCTAAATTGATTCTATTCTTGTTTCCAACTTTGAGAAAAGATTATTTTTGAATGTGAAAAGAAAGAGAAACAAATGTATGTTTGAGAATGAATATATTTAGTTGGGTGATAAGAGGTAAAATGTTAATAACTTGATGGTGTTGAATATGAAAATATGTACAATATGATATTGTTTATGTATTCTAAATGCATGCATTCTAAAAGTATATGAGTTTATAACCATTAATATGGTTTAAAGAGTGGATTAAAAGTATCTATAATGTGTATATCTCTAAGAGTGCTAAATAAGAATCCATAGTACATTATACTGCTTGAGTATGATCTTATGGGGTTTGAGCACGTGTGAAAGATTATCACTAACTTGATATTGTCACATATCGGAAACCCCCATTATCTTTTGTGTTGTTTTATGAACCCAACCTTATGACTAGTATTTGGAAGTCTTAATTCTTGTTTAAGAGGAAGTGATCATCTAGTTGGCTCGTACTATGTTGTTTCTATGTATATGTGACATGATGCCAATGATTTTTGAATGACCATAGGTATGTCAAGATGATGGCATAAGATTCATCATTATCTTTCTAAATAACCAAAGAATAGGTGAATAGTAAACCTATGGGTTTGAAAGGGCTTGAATTAAAGGTAGTAGCCTAGACCCTAGATGTTTCAAGAATGTAACAGGTGAATTCATTGTTGAGGATGATATATCAAACCAATTATTTGACCACCTTAGTGGGTATTATTTCATGAATACAATCCTTATTTTTGTAGAACTAGTTGGTCTACAAAGGTTTTAACCTTAATAAACAAGACTACAATGTTTACCATGAAAGGCCAAAACTTAAAGGAAGTTATATTCCTATTTGAAGATTTAACCATCACTATGGGAATTAGTATATGAATTAGTATACCTATTAAAACCGTATAGGTCAAGTTTTGATTAAAGATTATATTTCAAGAGTGTAGCTCTTAAGGGTTATGGTAAAGATTTAAACAAGTGGTTATAGCCACTTGACCCAGATAGTTATATGAAAGTAACTTGGGTGGTTCGAGTCAGGAATTACTAACAACTCAAGTGAGTTATTGAGTATTGACATTCTAAGAAAGGATGTTGTAGTGGAACTAAACACTAGAAATCCGAGTTTATAGTATGAAGAAGGAATCTTTAGTTCAAGATTAAGACTTATTATTTATATATGTTGAACATTTTGTAAGTACTTTTAGTTGTGACCAAGATAGTCTAGTCAAAGATAGTGGGTCATTAGTATCAACTATATTTGCATGGAATGAGAGAGCACATACTCTCATGGTTAATATGAATGCCTTGAATAAGTAGTACTTTCCAAGTCCCAATAAGTTACATGAATGCAACTAGGGTATTCTAGGTCAGAAAAGTATAACCAGTCAAGTTTTGTATCAACTTAGTAAGTAAGAACTTGAATGTGTGATAGTTCCAAGACCCGAGTTATTATGTGGATGTAACATGGGAGTTCTAAATTCAAGAAGACATAACCAACCTACATGAATTATGACTTAATAAGGGGAAATATTTTGCTCGAGATTGACTGGTGTTAAGGGGTAGTACTATACTCAAGATGGACAATAGTCAAGGAGAAATATTATGCTCAAAATTGATAGGTTTCTATGAGTATGACTTAAATAAAGACATCACATTTTAGATGAAACTTTGTATAAAATGTTAACCAATAATCAAATACTAAATTTGAATTATTACAATGTCATATTAGGTTCTCCAAGTTGAGTAGGGTGGGTGAACAAATGACTACACTTGAAGAAAGGAGTGATTATATATATATTACAAATAACTTTGGCCAAAGTGAGTGCAATAATCTCTCCTTGCAGTTGTCAGTTCACTGTGTTTTGGATACTTAACACAATCAAAGTTTTCATTCATAGTTAGAAGGCCTCCATAGTTGCTTGATAGTATTAGTTAATTAGGGAACAACACCTGATCTTAGATGGAAATTATTAGAGGGTTCTTAACTATTCCCTTCATTGAAGGCTAGGGCTACTTCTAGTTAGGAAGGTGTGTGAGGGACCGCTAGTCTATGGTTGGAGGAAAAACACTTTGGCGATGCTCTCCCTTTTGTAGATGACATGCAAGATCTTTGGAGACTGAAAGAAAGAAAGAAAAGTATCCAGATAAGAATCTATGACCTTGTTCCTTAATTGTTTATATTATATATTTAAAATTGTTCATGTGGAAAATGTTGAAAAGAAAAGCAATTTATACTTACTAATTTGAAAAAGAAATGAAATTATTATTCTATGCTTATGTTATCAGTTATGCAAATGTAACTTTCAATTGTTGAAGAAAAATTTTATGTCCTATTTTTATGGAATAAGTACTTTTTAATTTATGGCTAAAATTCCATGTAAATTCCTTGTTAGAAGGTTGTGGTTGTTACACATATCTTGGGAGAGGGACATGTGCTAGATTCATCATCACTTGAAGAAGGGATACCAAAGGTAAAAAGTGAAACATCTATCAATGGTGTAAGAAAAGAAGAGAACATTTTTTTAGAAGGTGACAGCAAGACGAATATGCTAATGTAATGTTAGAAAAATAGAAAGTGTTTAATGTTTTATGTTTTTGTAATAACGTAAGAGAACAATACTTACAATGCTTTACTAAAATACAATGCTTGTAATAGTAAATAAGATATTCAAACAATATAATACTTTAATCAAGTAAATAAAATTTGATAATATGTGATTAAAATAAATAAAGATATACAAATTTAAGCTAAGTCAGGTTCACCTAAATGTAAGATGGTGAAAGGATATGTAATGTACACACATAACAAAGGTTCAAAGTAAGGAAAAAAAATATAAAAAAATGCAAATTAAAAATACAAGTCATTGTTAACAGTCCATATTTCTTATAATTAACAAAAAAAACTCAAGTAGCAGCTTCAAGGAGTGAACATCAACATCTAGTCAAGATACCACAAGGGTACAAATTGATGAGTAAGGCTTTCTCTCCACCCAACTATGTTGGCATTGTGAAGCCTCTTGGGATCTATCCAAACCCCCGAGCAAGAAAAAGACTACCAATAATTCTAACTTGTGATTGGATAATCATATTATCTACTAATTGAATTAGTGGTTATTTAACCCTTTCTAGGGTTTGGATACCCCAGACGGTTCTACGATGATTGCCACCCACTTAGGTGCAACAGGGACGAAAACCTGATCAAAAGATATACTAAATAAACACACTCAAAGGAGGTGATGATGTTGAATTTGATTGCAATACTTACAAGTTTACCTACAACCTAAGTTTATTTGGTAACTCCCACTCTTAATAATAAGTATTAATTCAATTTGGTAACTCCCACTCTTAATAATTAATTAACCAAAAATAAATTTTATACTCACCATTCCGCTAAACAAAGATCTACACAATACACAATCATTATTATTTTCATCATATTTAGATCAATAACTCTTTCAAATTCATTTCATGGATGACTGACTATCTAGTAGGCCACCAAATTATTCACAACTAGTAGACATTGTCATACAAGGTTTTCCACAGACTAGAAGGTATGCCATCATGGGATGACCACAAAAAATTGAGAGAATATTAGGTCGTGATTCAGAAAATCATCTTACAAAATAGAAATAAAATATTCTCCTAATATAAGGAACCTTAGGAAAATAACATCATCTTGCTAGATGTTTAAATTTCCTCATTAACATCATAATTCATAAGTATCCTCAATCTATTCTTTTATTTATAAGAATTAATAAGAAAAGGATAAAGTTTTATACATAGAATATCTTAATATTTTCAACAACCTCCTTAACCTAATGGTCATAGCTATAGTCAATATAATGATAAGATGATGCACTATATTTTCCAAATAAGAAAAATAAGGTAAGATAAGCAACAATTTCTTTGTTAAATTAAATTAGATAATGAATGGATAAGAAACATGCCTCTTTAAAAGAAAACTCCATCTTATATGAATATGTTTTAGAAGAACGTCACATATGGTACATCCAATCTATCTCCGTGGAACACTTGGAGGTGTTCACCCAATTTAAAAGCAAGCCTTTTGAAGGGATTCTACTTCTAAAATATCATTTCAATATAAAACGTTAAACCATTTGCACATATTATCAAATTCTAAAATAAATGATATTACACATGAAAAAAATTATTAGAAACATCTCCTTACGAAAAAACCTTGCAAATGAATTTTCTAAGTCTATTCATTAGTAATACCATTAATGGTTAAGTAACCATAGTATGTAACATAAAAGCAAGACTTGTATTTCTTAACACCTTAAATGTTCACTTAGGCAACCTCATAAATAGGCAATTTCCTCAAATCTAAGTATAAGATAACATTATACAACATCTCACATAATGTAATTACATAAGACACCATATATCTATATTAAATAGATAAATTTACCTCCTTATATGCAATTACATAAAAATTATAGGTGAAAATATTTACATGCCACTTATGTCCTTTGTGAGTGAGATCAACCTATCACTGCATACTATATGGCATATCAACGTATCCAAAATATAAAAGCATATATAGAGAACAATTTAATCATAAAAATCAGCATACCACACGTAACACTTTTGTCCCTCTAAGGGTAATTGAATTACAAAAAAAAAACTTGGCATACACAGCAGTTCTCAAAAGAGGCATTTGGTTTTCCCAACATATGAGTGCACCTATATGCCCGATTATTGTATTGTATGTACAGGTAAGGTGGATCCATCACCGAACCCCTAGATAACACGCTCCAAAGCTGTTGGCATTAGTTTACAGTGCTTCCCTAGGAATTGTCCTTGAGAAACAAAGAAAACAATGGTGCAGTAGAAAGTGAAACCTACTCGCTCCATCACACCCATTACTACGTGAACTTTATACTTCCTAGCTGCAGCTGCTATCCTCTACACCTCAGGACCTGGTACATCAATAGCAGAAGCATGATACTTTCGAAACTCCTCTCGATCTTTCAAAGAGCGATTACCAATTATAACTCCAAAATTTGAACCTTTGGGATAGCCTCCAATAAATGATTCGAGAAACACAAGCAATTGAGACCCATAAGTAGCCCCTTTTGTTATTAATATTTTTGCTTTATCAACTGTGGTAGGAGTGTTGTAGAAACCAATAGAAGCTTGAACGATAGTGGCTCTAGGAGTCCTATGTTTAGGAGACTCTGACCCCATTTCGATTTCTTTCTCAGACATGGCTTGTATGATGGACATTTTCTAGATAATCAATATGGGAGAATTGAAGAGCGGTGAGCTTCTTAGTAGCCAGAGTGGCGTGCCCTGAGGCACTCTCTGACGAAATCACTGCGCTTCTTAATATGCTCCTGCTGAGGGGTGATATTTTTGTACAAATTTTCTAGAGAAAACTTTGGGACATCGTGAAGGTGAATTCATCTTTCCTGCTCTTATCTCCCTCACATACCATTAATACTTAGCACGCCGACCTGAGGTTCAACCAGCAAGCACCTCCAACTTGATCAATGTGTTCACCCATGCTAATTTCTCATATCTCTGACCGCATTTCATCATCACTGGACTTAGAAGTTCGTGATCTTGGTATATGTAGTCCGGATCAACACACAATCTTATAAGGTTTTTCATCTCTGCTATAATTTGGCAATTGGAACTCCTAAAGTTCCTATTAGCTTAAGAAGGATGTAAGAGAATGGTTTTCCAAGGTAGACCTCGCCATCACATAAATGAAACAAATAGAAAATAATATGTTCAGAAAAAAGGTAAATATGTAAGGAATACGAATCTATTCTACAATTATAGAAGCACATTAACTTAAGCTCCTAGGCATCATATTTCTCTAGGAACAAGTTCCATTGCACTCTGACTTATCTATTGTTGTGTGCAAAAATTGTATGTTACATTAAATTCATTAGAGAAAGTCAACATAAAATCCTACCTCTAACTATAGAAAACATGAACATCATATGTGCTTCCCCCAAATCCTTGCGTAGATTTCCCCCCTTCTCCTTCACCACCCATTAATGGTATTCTAAAGCCATCATAATTTTTCCTTTACACATGTAGAGGACCCCTTAGACTATTTTCCACCTCCACTTAAAGGGACTCTGAGTGGTTCCCCATGACGCCTCCCTACAAGGCTCCTTCTTCCCTTGGCTAAGCAGCAACCTCGTCCTCTTTTCCTCTTTTTTTTCTCTTTTTTTTTTTGGTTGGTTGCTCTCCTTCCTGTTAAAGGTCTTGGAATGGTTTCCCCCCATCACACCCACTCTCCTACAAATTCTTTAATTACTTATTTATTTTTCATCAAGTACAAAAAGGACATTTAATACTGCAAACCTTGACCTCTTCTTTGAAAATTAATTAATAAAGAATCAATCAATTTACTGATTATTTTACTGTTGCATTAATCAAATTACTCATATGATCAACAACATAATTGCACTTAGCCAAGGCTTAGAATAATAATAATTCACTATGAAATTCTTGAGATAACTATGCAAAGGTTGATGGTCATTAATAATCCACATCAAATTCCAATCGAATCAAGGATAATTGTTCAATGCATATAGATATCATGTTGATATTTAATATATATATTTAAAAATCAGTAACCTCATAATAGAATCACTAATTATAACCCTCCAATACTAAGGAACATCACATAAATGACTAAAAATGTAGCTATAACAATTCATTACTAATTGATCATTGCCGATCTTTTTGTTCCATATTAATGATAATCACCTTCAAAATATTAACTATACCAACGTAAATGAATCACCAATTCATTACTATAAATTTATGCACATGAATATCAGATTATTCATTACATTGATGTAATCATATCAAATCATGATGAATTAAAATTGATAGTAATTCATTTTAGCAATTAAATTGATAGATAACCAAGATTTAACACAAATGTTCCAATGATATTATTAATAACTTATTATTGTAACACTTAAGTAGTTTAAATATTTTCTTTATAATTAGATGGTAAGGGGTTCATCAATAATAGTTTATGGTTGACCTATTATAGTAGTAATTTTATAATTGACTGATTTCATAAACAATAGAGAAAAATCCTTGTTATTTAAATTCTCAACCATTGTCATTATTCCATTAATGACCTTCTAACTTATTCAAATAGTAATGATAAATAATATAGCTAAAAAAATACCTTCTCTAATCGTAGTGCTAGGTCGTTCTTTTGAAATCTCCAACTTCATTTAAAAATTAGTTAACATAATTTTACCAAAATGATGCATATATCCATAGTCTATAAGTTTCAAATGTTAATACTAGAAGAGGGTCATGACATGATCTATAGCCTAAATGATTTAAACTAGATCAATTCTCTTTCATCATAAATGTTAGGGAGCCAAAAATAGCCAAGAGGTAGTATTTGGTTGTTATCTTCAAAGGAGACCCTAATAGGTCAGTGAAGGTTTTCATCCCATTTTTTTTGTCTATGTGTTGTGATTGATATGGTGAGTTGTATTGAACTAGGTGAATTAGAGTCAAATGGACTAAGTGTAACATAATCTAGAAATTACATAACAAAATGAAAGAAATAGAAAGATGATATAGATAGGAGATACAAAGAGGAACTTGACATTGAAATCTAGAACAAAATTGGCAGGACAAGGGCATTAGTGCATCCTAGTTCAGAAGTTTTGAAATCTAGGGTTGTAGGGCCTTTGCAAGTGTACTAGTGTTTGAGGGTCTTTGATAGCAAAAATCAAGATCTGAAGTCCAATAGAACTTAGGTAATCAATGTGCCCTACTTTGTTGATGATAAGAGTTTGAAAAATGCATTAGGGTTTAGGATCCTTGAGATGTTCTTCAATTTATAGCAAACCTCTAAACTTGCAAAATAGACAAAGAGGGAAAGGTTTTTGGTGTTCCAACCTCCACAATGGATATATGATGAAAGATGATAAAGAATACATTCTCTTGGGGGACCAAAGACAAGATAAATGACAAATGATAATGAAAATATAAAAGGGGTGTCTTACCACTCAAATATGAATCTCTTGTTGAACTGATGTAGTTGTACCAATCTCATACAAGGAGGATGAAGTATCCTTAAGATCTTGCAAGTGTTAGTGCATATGATAATCATATGTAATAAATATGAAATGTATTATAATACATGAAGATGAAAGTTTTTTAGGTTAAAGACTATATAATTTCTTGTAATTATATTGATTATCTTCTACTTCACTTTCTTTTGATGTTAAAAAGGAGGAATAAATTATATATGAATCTAAATATATTTCAAATTAAACATTTTGATAGGAGTTGACAGATGAAATTGAAATCTTAAACATATTGAGGCTAATAAAAAAATTTAATTTTTGGGCACAAATATATAGGACAGGGATGCTAGGCACCTAGGTCTGGGCAATTTTTTCTCTTTGAAAGTTCAAAAATTGAGGATTTACTTAATTTTCTCACAAAAATAACAAAATAAAGTACATCACAAACACAATTAGATACATACACTTAAGAGGGTACCAAACCTAGTGTAAAATTGTCAAGGGTGATAATTTACGACACTATAGAACAACATACTTGATTTGATTTAACAATATAATTATACTATATAAAAATTTATAGAGTATCTTCTATCTTAAAATGTCTGTTATACCATCATATGATATGGGTATTACCTAAAAAATAGTTTAAAGAGCCAACATGAAATACACACCTTCACTTAATAAGAGAAAAGTAATTTCTTGAAACAAACATAACATTATTTTTAATATCATGCTTAAAAATGTGACATGTCTCTCCTAGAAGATGTTGTCCTTAGCATTGATTGATTGCAAAAAATAGAAAGTTTATGTTTTCTAAGAAAATATTTTGGACGTAGATAGTTCTAATTGTATTCTCTCCATCTCACCAATGTGTTCTAAATAAAATTCAATAAAAATCGCATTGTGCTTACAAAATAAATTCTTTGAAAATAATTCCTTTCTTTATTAAGGAGACTCATTTCTACTACACACTTATTCTCTTCTTCCTTTACCAAGAAACTAAAAGGAAATACTAGGTAGCACAATTGACCTAGTGAAATATAATAAAATAATTATGTTTAATATTTTATTTTGTTAATAGATAAATGTAGATTATACCTTTTTATCTCAATGTCTCCACTTTGATGTTCCACACATTCATAATGCCTAGATACAACATAGTCAAGTCCATCGTGTTATTGAAGTCCATAAAAATACCAAACAATATTCTTTTGTTGCACATAACAATAGGATTATGGGTCCAACCACTTATATACTTACAAATAAAAAAAGAAACTACATTTCTCTAGTTCTCATAAGTCAAATGCACAACCTACAAGCCCATACTGACTTAGAGAAGTAGTAGACACCTTCTCAAAAAAAAATGGCACATTTATTAGATATTCATCCCTAGGCATGCTAACAAAAAATTCTTAGTCATCGTAGAACCAAAATTTCAACTAGAAGGCAACATCTAGGAATGACTTGCAATGTAGAGAAGTCTAGGAGCCACATTGCCATCCACTCTTCACTAACTATCCCTACAACTTGTGATGGTTGTTACTCCTTGCTAGCTAATATGTACCCCAAGCACCTTTCATTATCTCTTCTGCTATCCCTCCATAATAACCTCTCTCATCTATGGTCAACTAGACATTTTTTCACCATGCTAAGAATAAATGTATTCTTGTAAAAGGCATTAGTTAAGGGAATTATAAACATGGAAACAAAAATATTTTAAATTATGTGCATCATGGGAAAAAAAAACACACCAAAATATCATGGTGGGTGAATGAATGCTACCATAGGCCTCTATCCATTCCCCAAGTCTCCTAATCCTTGTAGACTATGTTATTTTAGTGAACTTTCTTAAGAATCTTGAGAGAAAAAACTAGGAAACTATGATGGATTAGTTGTTGGAATTCATGACACCAATGAATGCTCCACCTATAGGTAGATATGGGGTTCCTCCACAATAACCTCTCTTGATTCTAGTGAACTAGAAACCATTTCACCATGCCAAGAATGAATACATTCTTACAAAAAGTGTTAGTCGAGAGCAATGTAAACATGAAAATAGGAATTATATTTTGTATTTTGTGAGTCATGGGACCAAAAAACATATGATAACACACCATGGTGGGTAGTAAAATGTTACCAAAGGCATCCATTTGATCTCCAAGTCTCCCAATCCTTAAAAAATATGATATTTCAACACAATCTCTTAAGAGCCCTAAGAGAAAAAATCTACCAAACAATGACATAGTATTTTTAGACTTTGTACCACCTAAAAATGCTCTATTGGACCTACAAGTAGAGATGGGGTCCCTCTACAATGACCTCTCTTATTTAAAGTCAATTAGACACCATTTGACCATGCCAACAATGAGTGTATTCTTGCAAAAATGTTAGTTGAGAGTAGTATAAATGTGGAACAAGCATATTTTTTATTTTGTACATTATGGGGCAAAACTAATTGCACCAATGCATTGGGATGGGTGGGTGAATATTATCATAGGAATATTATTTTTCATTGATTCTCCCAATACTTGCATACTATGTTATTCTAGTGTAATCTCTTAAGAGCCCTAAGATTTCTAAAAATATACCTAATGGAGCAGTTCTCAAAATTTGTGGCACCTACAAATTTTCCTTGTAGACCTACATGTGGATGTGGGGTCCCTACATAATAGCCTATCATTTTTTTTAATCAACACTATTTCACCATGCTAACAATGAATGCAATCTTGCAAAATGCATCAATAACATTCAATGTAATTGTGTTATGAGCCATACCTTTTATTCTTCATCTCATGGGGCCAAACCAACTATGCCAACATGTAGGAGTGGCTAGGCGAATTCTAGAGAAGGTTTCATTTTTTACCTAAAGCATCCCTCCACAATAACCACTCTTGATTTTAATTGAGATATTTAAAATAATGATGTAGGAGCATCCAATGGTGTAGGGAAATCTTGCATCACCCAAAAAAAAATGTTTTTCTTTATTTCATTTAGTTGTTTTGAGTCCCATGATGATAGTTAAGGGGTGTAAGATAGTCTAAAGTCAAAAATAGCAAAAGACGGTCACTTACTATTTTTAGTAAGTCAGCCTAAATGGGCTTATATGGACCTAAAAACTTACCCCTAGGAGCATAACTGAAAAAAATTTCCGATCGCAAAAGAATCACCTCAATACCCTACATGCCTTGGGAGATATTAAAGTTTTCGTCCTGAGAAATTTCTCTAATGTAGCGTCAATTTTAGATATGAACTTTAGAGGCCCTAAAATAGCTCAAAAAGTTGGCAAACTGACTTATGGTTGGTTTGTGCACTATAGATCTCTTTGAGAGGTTTCCAACAATATGCAATAATAGCAAATCAGACACCTAGATCAAAAGTTATGGCCCCACAAAGTTGCTCCTCTAAAAATTGAATTTCATCAAAATTTCCTCCTAGGCAAGAAATCAATCATTGGGACCTTTGGTGCCAAAACAAAAGGGAAAGCTGAACTTTCTAGAACATTCTAGGGTGGTTATTGGGGTAAAATAAAAAGGGTTAGGTGGGGGTTGTAGAAGGTGGCTCCAGGAGTGCAAATTGTGGCTCCGAATAATATCTTTTTTTTTTAGAGTTGATTTTGGTGTAATGAAACAAGCCCATGAGGCTGTACCATGTAAGTTTTGAATCTATAATTTCATTTTCTGAAAATAATTGAAAGTGAGTTTTTCTTCTCTGTCTCGCATCTTTCATGTTGGTATCTATTGTTGTGATTTGTGTTGGTGTCAGGTGGTGTGGCCCTAATCAAATAATCAATCGTATTCCTTCAAGTAATCACACCAAAACTTCAATTATATTCCTTAAGGCTTATAATATGACTTTGTTGACTAAAATAGTTCTATAGATACTAAAATATATTCCTCCTAATAGTCGACTTTAATTTTTTATCAATAATAATTTATCACATCATTATTAATTTATTCATTTTTAAAGAAAAAGGTGAGAGACCTAGATATTATATTAATAAAATAGAAGTCTTTACATCTAAAATAACCATGAGAAGCAAAATGACTGATTAAAATAGATCAAAATTGTATAGAGATACAAAGCAAAGATTGGTAGCCTTTAGAGTCTCTAAAGAAAAAATAGGTAACCAGGTACACATGACAAAAGACCAAACTAAAGACTAACATTGTATATTAAAATTTATTTTTATCTTGCACTTTAGCATTCACAAGATTAATAGTAGTAGAGATAGGGGCACATGAGGCACATGGGTATGCAAAAAACTAATAGATTGTTGAACACCACAAATTCTTCTAGCAATTTGAGACCCCAACTCCTTTCAATGTATATTAATCACATTTTCTAGACATGTAATAGAATACATCTAGAAAATAAGCTTGATTACTATGTAGGATCGTATAGTTGCTTGATTCTTTCTTATATAGAACTAAGCTTGAAAAAGATATAAAAGAATCAAGCAACTATATGCTCCTACAATGTAATCATTCTTAGTTTTATATAAGAAAGAATAAAACATTAGTGTACACTACAAGCATCTATTTTTAAGAGAAAATTAAAAACACAAACAAAACAAATAATCAACATATTTTACACAACATAAATTTTAAGGAAACATTTGATATAAAACACTTTGGGAATAATTTATGTTTGAAGCACTTAAAGGTCTGAAGGAGAATGGGTTTACCTATTTCTCATTTTTTCTTGATAGAAAGCATGAAATGTGATGCATACATTCTTAACTCTCTATGTCCCTACACTTTTCATTTCAACACAAAAAGGTAATGTAAGTGGTTAGCAACTAATCAAGCTAGTTTTATAAAAAATAGTGTGATTGTTACTTATACTTTAGAATGAATCTTCACTGAGGATTTATATGTGTAGTTGATTCAAACATACTAGAATCTTCATCGAGGATTTATATTCCTCCCAAGTAGCCTCAATTTTTCTTTTGAATTGTATAGATTTGACCTGAAATTGTATGGCCTCTTGTTGTAGTTCACTATTGATTATATTCATGAGGATTTCATTCCTAGCTAGATGGTAAATGAGGCCATTATGGGTTACAAAAACTTCATGGGTACATTGTTGGTTGGTGGTCTCTTCCATCACACAGATATAAAAGAATCAAGCAACTGTCTGCTCCTACAATGTAATCAAGCTTAGTTTTATGTTAGCCTATCAAAATGGATAATTTGAAATATATTTAGATTAATATATATAATTTCTTGAACCCTCCTTTTTAACCCCTAATCAATTCTAGTCAATCTTAATCTCCTTCTAGCAGCTCTAGAGTAATTAATACAACATTGAAAGAAAGAAAAGAATAAGATAAGAAACATAATTGTAGTAGATTGTAGTCTACAACCTAAATAAAAATTCATGTTCAAGGATTGTAAGATGCTTCTTATTTATTATCATTATCATATGCACTAACAAATTCAAGATATTAAGGATACACCATCCTCCTTATATGATATTGATACAACTACATCAATCCAACAAGGGCTTCAAATATGAGTGGTAAGACACCCCTTTTATGTTTTCATTTATCTTGCCTCTAGTCTCTTGAGAGCACACACTCTTTATCATCTATCATCATATATTGTGGAGGTAGGAACACTAACACATGGTTTGACCAATGTAATCCCTTATATGGAACAACCTTTCTCCCTCTAACTATTTTGTAGGTTTATAGGTTTGATATAGATTGAAGTGGATTTAACATCTCACTTGGATCCTAAACCCTAATGCATGTTTCAAGGACTCATCATCAAAAAATTAGGCCACATTGATTACCTGATCTCTCTCAGGCTTTGAATTTTGATTTCTATTGTTAGAGAGCTTCAAACATTGGTACACCTATGTAGGTCCTAAAACCATAGATTTCAACCCTTCTAAACTAGGGCACCTAATGCACTTGTCTTTACAATTCTTCTGTAGATTTTGATATGAGGTTCTTCTCTGTATCTCTTCTCCAGATCCACTTTCTATTTCTTTCATTTAGTTCTATAATTTTAGAAAAAAATTTACACTTAGTTCATTTGATCCTAATTCACCATTTAATATAAATCATCATATCAATAACAACACACAAAAAAAAGGGACCAAAACCATAACCAACCTATTTGGTTCTCCTTTGATGACAACAACCAAATAGTACTACATGGTTAGTTTTGTATCCCTAATGTTTATGGTGAAAGAGAATTAATCTAGTTTAATTCATTTCTAGGTTAGATCTTCTTTCAACGTCTTACATATTCAAGGTATCTCTATATTTTATGTGACCAATATTTTAGGTTGCGGATATTATGGATGGTATTATTGAGTTAACACTCATTGAATTTGGTTGTATGAATTTCACTAGGATTATGAGTAGATATTTTTCATGATTGTATTTAAATAATGTTACATTTGTTATTTAAAATAGAGAGATGTTAGTATACTAGTTTTTATCTTGAGGATAAAAAAAATATTAAAGAGATGTATTTACTACTATGTACATAGTATACTATGGTTGTAAATTAGAAATACTCCTTATGTTTATTTTGGGTGCTCTATTATTATGGTGTTAATGTTTAAAATGAAAGAAAATAAATGTGTATGTTTTTTAGAATGTTAAATAAGGATTTGAGCATCAAATTTATGAATATTGGTTGACTATCTAGTAGAACATTTAAATCCATACATTATATAAGGAGCATGACATTGAACTATAACTTGATAGCCTTACTATCATCCTTGATATATGCATAGAGAGTTTGGAAGTTGAGATTAAGGGATAATATTTTTTAAGAACTCTAGGTATTTGTTGAGTTGTGCTTGTATTCTAATGTATAGTTATAATGTAGTTACATGTGTAGGTGAGGTGTTTCAAAATATGAGTTAAACATGTAAAATAATATTGTCATTCAATTTTTTTTATTAAATATGCAATCATTATGTCTTATTCACTAAACCTTGGAGAAGGTTTATTTTGGTGAAATTGACCAATTATATGTATTTAGGGTACATAATTGACTTGGGATTCCTTTTATACTAGATTTCACTAACTCTATCCCTATATAGTATTCTACTATGACCATGCATATGAAGATTTGGGTTCAATTGTAATAATATGATTATATGTTTTGATTTATAATAATATCATTATTATATGGAATCATTACAAGTAATAACCATTAAGGTCACATTTATTATAATTACCAAGTGCAAATATAATCTAGATGATGAATTATACCAATAAAATAATTTTGTTTCACTTTAGAGAAATTAAAAATTAAAAAGTTAAGAATATTATTATTAGTAAAATTATTGGGCATATATCTTCATATGGTGATCAAATGGATATAGTGTTTCCCACTATCTTGATTATAAATTAAGTATCAATCATGTCTAAAGGAAGTTTATAATTTCTATTGTATGTCCCTTGAACATTCTAGATGATTCTTGTGTGCCCTTCTTGATGCATGATGTGCTTTATCAAGAAAGATGTATAATATAATATGATTATGATAGTTGATAGTTGATATCAGTGATCATATTATTTTAGGACTCCACTTGGAGACATAAAAGCATGTTTGCATACTTTTTTCTATTGTGACAATATATTGACTATTTCATTTTTCCCTATGCTTTGATATGACCATGCTTATCTTATATTGATTAATATGCATATTTTTTGTTTATGGATTTGATTGTTGTAAGGTTAATAATTGTAAGTATAAAATTGGGTGGGATAATGAGACCTATTTTTTTTATAATAAGACTTTCATATAAAGTGGGTATTAGTGTTAGTTGAGTTATACATATTTATACAATCCTATACTTGACATGGGATGATATAATAATTATCATAAATTTTGACATAAATAAATGAAACATTCCATACCAAGTGGGAAATTTGAAAGGATTTAAAGAGATCTAGTATAAAACTCTATTTATCCTAATGGGTATGTGTGGAGACTTGAACTGGTGATTACTTTAGAATTTTGAGCATTATGAGTTTTATGAAATGGTCACAATCCGATTGTTTATTATTTATAAGTAACCAATCTAGTATATGTTAATGAGATGATTTTTTAAGGGACTCTAGGAGGTTCGTGTTGAGCTATGAATTATAACAGGGTTCAAGGTTTAATTTGAGATCTTGATGCCCTTGGATGAAAATGCTTTAGGATATGTTTTCTAAACTAGGAACATGCTTGGATTTTTTAATACTAGTAAGAATTTTTATTTGTTGGAAATCATTTAAAGGAACTTTGTTGAGATATGAAATAATAATTTAGGAATTTAGAGTTTTATTATTAATTAATAAAACTTTAGGAACAATGAATATTTTGGATTGACCATTGTTAAATGGTGATTTGTTGAACTAGATGGTTTTAATCCCTTCTATGGTCTTCCTCATATATTATCTCACTTCTATGAGGAAAATTTCTTGAGTGGTTATCAAAGCTTAGGCTTAAGAATTCTATGTGTTTGATCCTTGAGAGATTAAAGTGAGGAGAACTACATGTGACATTGATACCATTTCGAAATAGGTATGTAGACAATCCTTGGGTGAAAGGAATCCATGAACCTAAATTGGTAGTGAAAGTTTTAGGGGAAAAATCCAACGTTTGGGGTCATTGTACTTAAATAAATAATTTCTCCCTCCAAGTATTCTTTCTAGCTTGAGGCTAAAATTTTCCTTGAATAGTTGTGAATTCATCTTCCCAATTAATATGTCCCCACTATATAGGTATGAACCAAGAAAGGCATCCATCCTCATCTAGTTTATCTAGTTTGAGGTTTGTAGTACATTTTCCTTTCAGACATATCCTCTATTCTTTGATGGAGTTTTAGAGTCACCATCACAATGGTCTATCTCTAATGTGAATGTATGAGAATGCCTCTAGAATTGTTAGAACTAAAATAACTAGAATTTATGTGTTGAACATTATGACAATGTGTCTCGGCTCAATGAGGAGTATAGGAAGGTATATGTTAGGCTCAAGATTTAATGAGTTCTATTCTACCACGAAATAAGAGCATGATGAACTTAGATATGAAATTGCTATGAATGAGTTATAAAAACCTAAAAAAAAAATTGTTTAAGATTATTTTGAAATAAGTCATTCTCATCTAATAGTTTGAACAACCCTTAATATGTGTGGATGATCTGGCTACTATAAATATTAATAGCATGGATATATGTTGAGTTTAAGATAAATTTCCTTATAATTTCTATTACAAATAGTGGGAAAGTAATAGTGATCATTGTTGAATATGGTATATTATTTATCTTTCAAAAACCTATGAGACTATGTGTATAGGTTTATCAATCACTTTATATGTTTGTATATAAAAAAGACAACCTACCAAGTGCTTGTGGATCCTTGTGATTTCTTGATTATGCATACTTGACTATAAGATGGACCCACATGTTAGAGTTGAGTCTAATATAGGTACATGGATAGTTAGCTATCACCAATATTATGTAGGTGATGGATGTTATATATTTATTCATAGTATATATTAAGGATTATATGTCGTTCAACAATATTCTAGAGATGGAATTTTCTAGGAGCTATGTATGTTATGATACACAAGTGGTTTTATTGGATATCACTAGTATCATGTAGGTGAAATATGTTAGGAGTAATTACCATACCTCAGAGTTTAACTAACTATCACTAATTGAATGTGGATGATGGATGCTAAGATTCACTCATGGTATGACATGGCTTAACTAGCTTTCACTAGTACCATATAGGTGATAGATGGCAAGAGCTACCTCATATTGAGTGGGACTAACTTTCACTAGTGGAATTGAGGAAATATCTATTAACATCCATTGACTCTGATGTTTCAACAAGCTATGCAAATATTATTATGACCAAATGTGTTGTTTTTTATTACAATGCCTTTTTGGTGAAATTGCCATAAGTAGTAAGGATGCTCACTTGTCTTCATAGTTGGTAGTGAACTGGTGTAAATGACATGACCCATAGTGTAGTATAGGATGAACTAATACTATTTTTGGTTGGGATGTATTTAAAGGATTATGCATTAGAGAAATAGGTAAAGGGGAAGTTGCTTGTAGTAAGATTCTACCCACATTATTTTGTTGGTTGGTCACTTGTGTACATATAATGATATTGAGTTATTCACATTGTGTATGTGTGTTGTATGCATGAGCAAGCCACACAATGCATATATGATAATGCATGAATTATTTATATTGTGTATGTGTGTCTATGGATGGGTTATTCATTATGTATATGTGATGTATGCATAAGCTAGTTGCATGGAGTAAATGTGTTGTGTTCATGAGCTAGTCACACTATGTTTATGTGATGCATGCATGATAAATTTGCAATATGTATATTTTATGCATCTATGAGTTATCACATTTAATTCATATAATGCATGCATGATTAGTCACACTAAGTACATGTTTTGTATGTATAAGATAATCATAATATGCAAATATGATGTGTGTATCAACTAATCACTATATAGATTTGTGTGTCCATACATTGATATTGGCATAAAGGTAATACTTTACTAGAACGGGTGGCGAAGGGTATGTGTGTGGTGTTCACTAATCTTATGAAATTTTAATGAAGTAATTTAGTTATCAATTTTTCATTAAGGGGGGATATCATGACTTGTTATCTAATTTGGGAACACGAGTCTATGTTAATATTTCTTCAACTACTAAGGGCTACCCATTTTGTCAAAGTAATGCCAGGCCCGTCCCTTATATCATACCTCCACAAGTTTGAATCCTTGTGGGTGGTGTACATACCATTGCCCTGACCAATTGTGCTCACTGAATTGAATTACAACCTTATGATTAATTGCTAATTTTAAGTTTTATAATTTTTTAAATATTAAAAATTTATTAAACATCTTAACTTTGAATTCATTACTTGTTTTTTATAATATTTAAATTAATGTTTATATATTGAAAAAGTAAAAATAAAAATAAAAGATTTGTTATGGAAATATATAAATTATATCTCATTTGGTGATATTTTTAAAATATTTTTTAATTTATATTTGATAAACATAAATTAATTTGTATTCAATTTGATTAAGATTTTGCCAATCTCAAAGTCTTTGGATTTTTAAAATATTCATAATTACAAAACTACTATGGATCAATTTTACAGCCATAAATTTGATCTACAATGCTAAATAAAAAATTGAAAATTGAAACCAATATTTAAAAATAAATAATAGTAAGATTATTAAAATGATATTGCAAACAATTTACTACTTATAAATTTGTTATTATATTAAAAACACATTAATCGAAGGGGCCAAATTGTAAGGGAAATGGAGATGGGTATGCAATTTTCCCCATTAGGTCTAAAAACTAGATGGAAAAAAAGCAACAATTTAAATTTAGGAGGAATAACGGTTAGTAACTAGCCGTTGCAGCAACATTCTGATTGTTTTATGGTTTTATTGAGATCTTATTTAATTCATATTGATGTTGATAAATGCACAAACTATGGCAGAGGTAGGAGGATAATCTTCGAGCTTTCCTGATTCTTGGATTTTTTCTGAACTCTTCTTTTTACTGCTGCCATTCAAGCAAATGCTGACAAATGGTGGAGCCAAGCTATTCTATCCTCTTCTGCAAAAGGCGATTGTTCAAGGGAATGTTGTGAAGATGTTTGATGGCCTCTTCTTCCACTTATGATTTTTATATAGAATATTTCCTTCAGGTTTTCTTTCTCATTCAGGATTGTTAAATTATCTGCACAAGTCGATTGTTCAAGGGAATGTTGTGAAGATGTTTGCTGGCGTCTTCTTCCACTTGTGATTATTTCCTTGAGGTTTTCTTTCTTGCAGTCATAATGTACATTCGGGTTTGTTAAATTATCTGCCATTTTGTGTATGGTGGCATGGATTTCTTTGTTTTCAACGACTTCCTTTGGTTTGTCTATATTGATGAGAATTTGGGTTGTTTGTGATACTGTTTCTTGGATTGTTTTCGCAAATACGGTTTAGTGTTTTAAGTTAAACTGGAAGGTGTTTTTGGGGGAGAATTATTCTCTTGCTCTAGTTGCAATGTTTTGGAGTTTCAGGGTATCTGACGGAAAGAGGGATTTGCTTTGCTTAAAACTTTTTTCAATTATTCCCTTTGGTTGGTCTTGAAATGGTTAGGCTCTGGTTTTTGTTCATCATCTTGGATTGTTTTTGTAAATATGGTTTAGGATTTTGAACTAGATTGGAGGGTATTTGTTAGGGAAGATTATTCGCAGATATGGTTTAGGATTGAAGGGTGTTTGAAGGTTGTTCAGAGCTGGTCTTCAATTTTCCCTTGGAATGGTCAAGGTCTAGATAATATTAATAGAAATGACTCTGATCTGAATTCTTTTTTATACCCTCAATTTTATTTTTATGATTGAGATCTTACAGAATATGATTTTGATGAATTTTTCAAGGGCTGGATGGCCTCAGTAAAATATTGAGACTAGCTTAACTGATGTGGGTTTTATGAGATGAATGAGGATTTGTCTTGCTTCCAGTGACTTTTGTCTTCTCTTTTGTGCTGATTGCAATGAATTTCCTCTAATGTGAAAATATTCTTGTTTATTAGAATAAATTACAATATTTTATGTATGATGGGGTTTGTTCTGTGTATTGCTGTTGGTGGAGAAAGAGCCTGACAGAACAATAGCTCTGTTTTGGGCTGCAATTAATGCTGGAGAGAGGATTGCTTTTGTAAATATATTTTCTTGGTAGAAATAATAATAATAATAATACTGTTGTGTGTTTTTAAACTATCTGAATTCTCATTGTATGAAGGATTACAGTTAAGATAATTTTAAAAAGAGAAAGCAAAAAGGAAAGCCATTAAAAGGATTAGTTGAACAGCATGACTCGCGCTTTAAAGAAAAAAGCAAAGCCGTCCAACGGCACTCAAACTAAACCAAAAAAACAGCCTGTTAAATTTGATTTCACCTTGTCATTTTCTCATGTTTTTTATTTCTGTGACAGGAATTGGTAGCCTATTATCTTCATCAGAACTATTGCCCAAGTTGATCTGAACAAGTGCGATACCAGGTATGTGCTTGGGAGATCGATTTTAAAATTTTCATTTACCCCGTTCTGAAACTACTTTTCATTTATAGATATTTATCAAGTACCTACTGATGAGATCCATTATGTGTGCTGTGAAAGTGAGATTTACATTATTTCCTGGCAATCTTTCTAGCATAAATGTTATATCAGTCCTCTGCTGATGATCCTGGTATACCCGTTATGCCTTCAAAGCATAATTAGCCTGTTAACGCTCTTATAACTGAATTGCCTCTTAAATGGACTCTTATTTAAGTGTTTAACTGCAAGGGAAAAACAAGCGAGCAGAAGATTGCTGTCTCTATGCACATTCTTAGTAAGAAAGCATTGCATACTATTAATTTGTGGGTCTGTTTTATCCTGCTATTATATTTGCTTTAATTCTATCAAATCTTAAGGATCTGCAATAAATTATTGTTAATTTGATCCTGCAATAAAGTAATCTCATTATGGACATCCATTACTCATGACATACTTCTAAAATAAAACCATCTTATAACCACTGCTTACTAAGGATGAATTAGCTGAGTGTTAAATGCCACACCAACTAGGCCGGTCGTAGGATCTGTTTGTTAAATGCATCACCTTAAAATCCCTTCCTATTTCTGGTCTCCAATTTCATTTAACAAAGACCATTGTGATTATGATGATAATATTCCTTTTAATAGGTCTCTTTTCCTATTGTAATTGCTTTTGCTATTTAGACTTATGTTTTCCATCCTTGGATAAATCTGAAAGCCTATTCAAATATAAATTCACTTAAAACCAAAAATATGATCTAGGAACTGGTGAAAGTGAATTCAGTTGCCTTACAACTGCATTCTGCAGTCATGAAATACGGGTATATTTGGAAATTTTTCAGTTTAACACTTCCATCCTTCCACTTTCAGTTCAATCTTCTGATCAATGTGTGTCCTTTTGAGAGAAATGATTTTTATTCCAGAGAATGCCTCAAATGTAGGGTTGAAAATAAATGAAGCTGATAATTAGCGATATGTGTTGTTGGATCTGTCTATTTTCTCCTTCCAAGGGAAACAGGTGCTTGCTGATTGTATTGTTAATACTGAATTGTTTAGGACTTTGTTTTGTAACCAATAATTTTCTTAATTCAACTATACATAAGTGTGACTGTGGGTGCATCAATCTGTTAGGGCAAACAGCTTATATGATCTATCATAAACTTTTAAAAAGAAAATTTACAGCATTTGCTTTGTATCCCAAACACAGGTTTTAGAATAAAGTAGGTATCCTTTCTTGAAGGACTAATTTATGACTCTGTTGTAGTTCCATACACAGCAGCAACAGAAGAAACATACACAGCAGCAACGACAACGAGTGACACATTCTTCTGTGGCAGCCAGTTCCAAGATGGTAACAGGTCCTGAGGTATGGATTTGAATTTCATGACTGCAATTGATAGGATTTATATTATTTTGTGGCCCACCTAAATATTTGTGCAATTAGCCTATTCTCCATGGCCGATACAATTAATAAATAAAAATAAGAATCTGCAAGCTTTATTGAATTTCAATCAGAACCCAGTTAGAATCCATATTTGATAGGATAATACTAAATAGTTTGCAAAGTGCTACACCGGCTTGCATTTTCTGGGGGATTTCAATTTTTCTTTTTTAATTCTTGGCAAATTTATACTTGAAAGGTCTAAAAAATGTTTGCTAGGACGTAATGCATTTCTTATCAATAATAAGTTGCATGATTTGTGGTCTGAAGAAACTTCAAAAGAGTAAGAGTAAGAGAATTCTTAGAAGTAGATTTCCACTTTTCAGATTCCTGTGCAGAATCAGCTTTTTGATCTAAGTTTTAAGAGCAAACCATAGTGATCACTTGGCAAAACAGGGAGTGTCAGAATTTGAGACTGGTATCTATTTTTCTTCTCCTTTGTGTGCAAAAGCCTAGGAATTGGTTCTGTCCCAATCATATCAATGCTCTCAACATCAAAATCTTGTAAATGACAAAAGATTCTGCCTAGGCGCAATCGCTTGAAATAATTTCCAGTTAACATTTTGTTAGGTTTAGTATCGTATGTCCAGCCATCCTACAAAACCCAAGCCACTAATAAATAGTAAATAAGAATAAAATATTCGAATATTCGAATTACTGTTTGTTTAGATGGGTTTTAACTAAAATAAAAATGAAACAAGAAAATAAAAAACGAGCACCTCAAAGATACAAGGAGCAGATGCTTGAACTACCCTACCTCACTAGGTCTGAGCTTCACCCAGGCATCATACCACCCATTGGGAAGAGGAGGATCCCCATCCCGCTTATCATCCCAGTTCATATCTCCTACAAAAATGATATTTGGTAGATTCTTCAAAACATTAAAAGATTCCTTCGCCTGAAAGATGCGTTCTGCACTATACATCTGATCCCACTTTGGAGGAGCAGGGCAGGGACTTTCCAAATGAGCAGTAGCAATGACTAGCTGTTTGCCCCCACTTATCTCCACATCTGCACGACATAATTCTCTTCCCATCACTGAACTTCTAAAGGGGCTTCGCTGGAAATTTATAACAGGTAATCTGCTCAACTGTTATTAACAAATAAAAGCCATGCATAGTTAAATCCAACTTCAAAATTGAGTCTGAATACATAAAAATAGAAGTATCAAAATATCTTTTCTCCAGATAGTCAGATTTATTACAATTTTTTATCAATTCTGTAACTTTGTATATTCTGTAATGTCTTTCTCGCTTGCGGTATTCATTGAGATTGTGTTTTCTTGATTATACTGTAACTTCTGATGTCTATATACAATCTATCCTTAATATATTTTCTTAGTTCATTCCAATCCTCTATCTTCTCACATATGTTACTGCCTTCTGTTTTCTCTGTTGCCTGATTTGAGTGATAATTAAAAACTTGATTAGATTCTCTGAAAATTTGTTTGAGTCATTTCGTCTGATGAACCTAGCACCAAACACTCCCTAGTTTCAATGTGATATCATTTGTTGATAAGAACAAAGCTAAAATTATTTACTTTCCTCTTCCTCTTTTGAAAATGATTAGTTATGCTTTGATCTACCATATATATATTTGTATTTGCATTTATGTACTTTTAGTATATATTATAATTTCATGTAAATTATATGTTATATATATATATATAAAATACTGGAGGGAGAGAGAAAGGGAATGAGAGAGGAGAGAGAGAGGGAGGGGAGAGAGGGAAGGGGAGTTTGGAGTGGGAGATGGAGGGAGAGGGGGAGGGGGGAAGAGAGGGGGAGAGAGGGGGAGAGGGAGGGAGTGGGAGGGTGAGGGGGAGGGAGAGAGAGGGGAGGGTGGAGGGGGAGAGCAAGAGGGAGGGAGGGAGGGAGGGAGGGAGGAGGAGGGGAGGGAGGAGAGGAGAGAGGGAGGGCAAGGAGGAGGGGGGGAGGGGGAGTGAGAGTGGGAGAGAGGGAGGAGAGTAGGGAGAGGGGGAGAGGGAGAGGGAGAGAGAGGGGCAAGATGGGAAGAGAGGGAGGGGGAGTGGGAGAGAGAGGGGGAGGGTGAGGGGGTGAGAGAGCAAGAGGGAGTGGGAGTGGGAGTGGGCGAGGAGAGTAGGGAGAGGAGGAGTGGGAGTTGAAGAGGAGTGAGAATGAGGGGGGAGAGAGGAGGGAGAGGGAGTGGGAGTGGGAGAGAGGGGGAGGAGAGTAGGGAGAGGAGGAGAGGGAGAGGGAGAGGGGAAAGATGGGGAGAGAGGAGGAGGG
>VDFB02035743.1:34587-89862 GCA_007258455.2 Sequoia sempervirens | reverse complement strand
AAGGAGAGGGAGAGGGGGAGAGCGAGAGAGAGAGAAGGAGGGGAAGGGAGGTGGAGGGGGATGGGAAGGGTAGAGAGACGGAGAGGGAGTGAGGGATGGAGTGGGAGTGAGAGAGAGGGAGAGAGAGGGAAGAGAGAGGGGAGGGAAAGGGGGAGGTTGAAGGGGATGGACTGTGAGTAGATGTAGTGAGAGGGAGTGGCAGTAGGAGGGAGAGGGAGAGGGAGAGAGAGTGTTGAAATAATGGATGTTCAATCATCCAATGAAGCTATACACACTTCAAAGGATCTTTTCCAAGAAGAAATTCACCCTCACAGAAAGTCTTGTAACAAGGGCATGCAAATAGAAATTGCCATGTGTCTTGATTTAACATCATGTGACAACATGTAAACCTTAACTAACTACCTAGGGAATGATAAAGTGATAGAGATAAGTTCTAGATGATATTCTAGAAGGAATCTTATCTCCAACAAACATGGAAAGGGTAATGACCCCAATATTAATGATTTATCTAATAATGCAACCTAGAACTTAATTAATTAAATAAAAGACCTAACTAAAATTATGCTAGTGTAATTAAATAAATAATTACACCAATACCCCCCGATAAGTGCAACTTAGGGAGGAGATGAAAAATGAAATGATGATAATGGATGATGATGGTTCTCGACTACATAATGGCCATTTTAGGTACCCATTTACAAATGTTATGAAATGCAACTAATCTCCCACAAATGGAGAAAATTGGAAAACCCAGTGGGAAGAAAACCCCTCTCCAAAAAGGAGATGAAAATTAAAAAATTGAGAAAGGATGGGAAGGATGGAGGACTCCATAATACCCCCAAGTACACCATTCATCACATAGATACAATGCAATCAATAGCCCCCCTAGAATATGTGATCACATGCAAAAATGGTAAGTGTATATAGACAAAACATGATCTAATGTCGACAAACAACTTGTCTCCCTTTCGGAAGAAACACAACCAAGTGCAAGTATAGGGATGCTTCCCATTCTAGATAAGAAATGAATGAAGGTAGGATGAATGTGGATGATGATGTCTCTAAAAAATTGCTCATGTTTCTCCTTTTCGACTGAAGATAAAGATGCCACAATCAAATGAGGTATATTCGCTATCAATGAAGAAGTTGGAAAACTAGGAAAATGTAGAAATTGATGTTGAATAGGATCTAAAGAATGTAATAGAGTGATCCTTCCATTGAAGGAATAGATGGAGACTAGATTGCCTCCCCCCCCCAAATGAAGTTTCCTCAAAACCACTAAAAGAAGTTTGAAACAACAAAGGTGCCCAAACCCCATGTCTCCCAATATGAAGAGGCAAATACAATGGCAGATGTTGAAGAAAATTCAACTCCCGAATGGAATGGGAGGGAAGAAGTATGATATATGAAATCTCTGAAGAGAAAAGAAGTGCCTCCAAGGTAGTCTTTGGATCTCCAATCAAGGTTGAGACAAGGAAATGTGGAGACTCAAGAAAACTCTCTAAAGTAGGACCCTAATATTGGAGTGATATCCCCTTAAGAATGTCCTCCAAACCCATAGAAGTAGCCAAGTCAACAATCCCTTAAACGAAGCCATCCTGTGATGTCAAGTCTAGAAAACTAAATGTGTCCTAATGAATGATGGAAGCCTCAATCAATGAATCTGGACAAGGAATCATTGAATGTGAAGGTATATCAACTATCTTTGATGGAGAAGAAGCATCTGTAGAACTCTTGACATCCTCATCTGAATATTTAAGACATTCCAAAACTGTAAGCTCCTGAATAGCAATATCATCATGGGGTACCTGATCTGAAGAATGACATTTTGAATCATGACCATCAAGGAATGGTGGAGTTTAGAATCTCCATATAGCTCACAAATCTTAGTCCAAATGATGCGAGGACAATTACAATGATCAATGGATTTCAAAACATCACAATCAACTTGCATTACAATGATCTCTAAGACAGTGTATCTGTTGGAACTCCAAGAAAATTCATGAATACCTTCACTCAGACGGGGAACTATACCATACATATGTGGCAATAATTCAAGTGATTGGAGATGGTGGATGACCCCATCTCGCCATTGTTTATAGTTTCCCTTGTGTAACATAGTCATAGAAGGAGTATATGCAAGCCCCATAATGTACTATGAAATTCTCAAAAAAAATACAAAGACAATGATCTTCAAAAACAAATAGAAACTTCCAAATATGATATGCAACTAAAGAGATGCCACCCGAATCAAAAAATCCTTCTTCAAATTTTAGGATGTTCAAGTAATTGAACAAATGCACCAAATTGAAAAAAAACAATGCAAAAGTACCTAGAGCTGAAATTGACCAAAGTGACTAGATTGATGAATAAAGCTCTAAAATATCTTCTGAACGTCACTGGAATCACCAGATTTCAACAATCTGATGAGAATATATTGGATTTTAAGTCCAAAATGGAGGGTTGACTTCAATTGAATATCACTTTCATTGGCAACAAAATTTTATGAAAAGGATGGCACCACTAGATAGTGCTTTGAATTCTCTTCCCCATGGTATCTCGTTTGCATGTTTTTGATACCATGGCAGAAAGATATGGCCCTCAGAAGAAAACTACCCTATTAGGGCTTGCAAGCTAATGGGGTGCAAAAATAAAGCACCCTAGGGAAAAAAAAAGTCAGCCCCCAGTCACTAATATGACTTGGGGCGCGACTGGAAAATAAAATAAACACACCACCGAATGGGGTGGCAACGGAGCTGCAAGTTTGGGCAGAGTAGGGTTTTGAAGGGTGGTGCCACCTCCTTGATTGGTGGATAGGACCGTGGGCGTAAAAGAGGATGGTGGTGAGGGCAATTGAAAATGCTAGTGGAAGCACTAGTAGCCAACAACAGGATGGATGTCAGTGACCGATGAATGGGCCAGAGGGAGGATGAACATCGATAGTGCATGGAAGATTGAGTCGGAGGTCAGCTGACAACATACAATGGCCCCTACAAATTCTTTAATGCAGCCAACAAGAAGTTTTTGCAAACATTGAGATATAAAATGGCCGAAAAGACTTGATTTAATTGATTTTTAATATTTCCAAAAGGAAATTAAAAATTAAAAATATTGCCGACTATAAGAATATATATCCGCATAAATATTTTTTTTTTTTAATTTTTATGCCAAATAAGATAAAAAAATAATGTCAATGAAAATAAAATATGAGCCCTTTATTTATGCCGATGAAAAATTATAAAACCCCTATGATGCCGATAAGAAAATATGAATGTTGACTAGTAATTAAAATACCAGGTCACCTTTGAAATTTTTAATTTTTTCCAAATACCATAGAAAAATAGCCCAATTTTTGGAATAAAAAATGCCTACAAATCTTTAAAAAAATTGCCATGGAAGACAACTACAAGGGGAGATTTTTTACTACAGATTTGTATGGATAGTACAAAAAAATTGCAAACCCTAGATAATACCTCTATTGGTGCCCAGTGATATGTCTCTGATTTTAACAAATAAGTAGGTGATCTATAGGTTTTGAGGCCTTCTAAGCGCAATGGTGAGGTCTAAGAGAGCCTAATCTATGCTAGAAATTAGCTTGGTCCTCGAGTAGAACCAACTAGCCTGCAAAGAAAAACCTTCAAGCCTGTAAAATATCACTAGCCCAACTTCCTTGATCCTAGGATGAACTTTCAATGGAATGGATCTGATATCATATTGAAACAATGGATGTTGAATCATCCAATGAAGTTGTACACACTTCAAAGGATCTTTTCCAAGAATAAATTCACCCACACAGAAAGTGTTGCAACAAGGGCATGCAAATAGAGATTATTTGATTGATCTAGTATATGATTACAAATATACATATGCCTTGATTAAACAGGAAAGAGAGAAATATAGAATGCACTAAGATGTTGTCATTTTCCTTGATCTAACATCATGTGACAACATGTAAACCCTACCTAACTACCTAGGGAATGATAAAGTGATAGAGATAAGTTCTAGATGATATTCTAGAAGGAATCTTACCTCCTACAAACATGGAAAGGATAATGACCCCATTATTAATGATTTATCTAATAATGCAACCTAGGACTTGATTAATTAAATAAAAGACCTAAGTAAACTTATGCTAGTGTAATTAAATAAATAATTACACTAACAGAGAGGGGGGAGAGGAAGTGGTGGTTGGAGAAGGGGAGAGGGAGAGGGAAAGTGAGGGATTTGGAGTGAGAGTGGGAGAGAGGGGGAGGTAGAGGGAGACATAGATAGAGACAAGGAGGGGGATGGAGTGTGAGTGGGAGTGGGAGTGGTGGTGGGAGAGAGGGGGGATGGGGAGAGGGAGTGGGAGAGGGGAGAGTTGGAGTTGGAGTGGGACTAAGAGAGAGAGGGGGATGGGGAGAGGGGGATGGGGAGAGGGAGAGGGAGAGGGAGAGGGAGAGGGAGAGGGAGAGAGATAGAGGGAGAGGGAAAGAGAGAGAGGGGGGAGTTGGGGTGGTAGTGGGAGTGGTGATACAACAAATCCCTATGATTAGCTCCTTTTTTTTCTTCTACCCACTATTTTAATGTATTTTTCTCAATTTTTTAGTAAAAGTCAGTGCTATTTTATGGGATGGCGCTATTTCTGGCATTTTTTGTTCGGATCAGAACAAGCCGACACTAAATCCAACACAAATTTATGTCGGTATTAGTGCCAATATTAGTACCACTATTAATGCCCACTGTAATGCCCTTATGAATGCCTAGATTAATGCCAAGATTGGCGCCAAAAAACTACACCCACTGTAACACCCAGATTAGCGCCTAAATTAGCAACCAGATTAGTGTCTATGTTAGCACCCATATTAGCGCCTCTAGTAGCACCTTTTTTTATGCCCACTTTAGAGCCTTTTTGACACCTAATTTAGTGTTTTATGTAGCACCTAATTGTTCTAATCTAGTAGGGATTAAGGGTGTTAGAACAAAAAATCCTTCCCCAATATTCACTAGCCTTCAGTTGCTTGCCTAGATTTCACTTGCATCAAAAGATCTAATTCCTTTGATTTTTCATTGTATTTAACATGAAATGCAATAATTTGTGTGACAAGATCCATACTGTCACCAACATTCCTGATTTATTCCTCTAGATAATCATAAACAAAGCAAATTTCACCTTTATCGCAATACTTTGTGCATATTAAGGGTTGAGGGTTGAGGAATTAAGGGTTGAGGGTTGAGAATTGAGGATTAAGGGTGGTTTAATGTATAGGGTACTAGAGGGTGTAAGGGTTTAGGGTTTAAGGGTTGAGGGTTGAGGCCGGTTTAAGGTTGAGGGTAGAGGGTTGAGGGTATATGGTTCAAGGATCAGGGTTGAGGGTTCAATGTATAGGGTAGAGGGTATAGGGGTTGAGGGATTAGGGTTTAAGGGTACTTGAGTCCGATTGAGGGTAGAGGGTAGAGGGTACCTAATAGTTTAAGGGTTTAAGGGTTGAGGGATTACTAAGGTCAACAAGGGTAGAGCATATTGGGACGTTGAGGGTAGAGGGATTAGGGTTGAGGGATTAGGGTAGAGAGGGAGGGATGGATTAAGGGTTGAGGTATTAAGGGTTGAGGGTTGAGAATTGAGGGTTGAGGGTGGTTTAATGTATACTAGAGTAGAGGGTAGGGCTGGTAGAGGGTGTAAGGGTTTAGGGTTTAAGGGTTGAGGGTTGAGGGTATATGGTTCAAGGATTAGAGTTGAGGGTCCAATGTATAGGGTATAGGGTATAGTGGTTGAGGGATTAGGGCTTGACTAGGGTAGATCAGAGGGTAGAGGGTAGAGGGTAGAGGCTAGTTGAGGATTAATTGAGGGTTGAGGGATTAGGGTAGAGATTTTAGTAATTGGGTTTAGGGTATTAGGTTGAGGGTATAGGGTTGAGGGTAGAGGGTAGAAGGTTTAAGGCCGATTTAGGGTTTAAGGGTTTAAGGTTGAGGGATGTTAAGGGTTGAGGCCAGTAGAGGGTTTAGGGTATAGCTAGGAAATTTAAGGGTATAATATGGTTGAAGCTCGATTAGGGTTGAGGTTCCAATGTAGAGGGTACGTAGAGGGTATAGGGGTTGAGGGTTGAGGGTTTAACTAGGGTTGAGGGCTGAGGGATTATCTAGGGTTGAGGGTTGAGAATTTAGGGTTGAGGGTTTAATGTATAGTGTATATTAGAGGGTATTTGTAGGTTGAGGGATTGGGGTTGAGGGTCTAATGTATATGGTATATTGAGGGTATAGGGGTTGAAGCCAAATTAGGGTTTAACTAGGGTTGAGGGTTGAGGGTAGAGGGTAGAGGGATTAGGGTAGAGAGTTTAGTAATTGGGTTTAAGGGTTTAACTAGGGTTGAGGGATTAGGCTCAAGGGTAGAGGGTATAATATGGTTCAAGGATTAGGGTTAATTAGGGTCCAATGTATATATATAGGGTAGAGGGTAGAGGGATGTAGAGGGTGTAAGGGTACTTTATGGTTTAAGGGTTGAGGGTTGAGGGTATAATATGGTTCAAGGAATATTAGGGTTACGTTGAGGTTTCATTAATGTATAGGGTAGAGGGACATACAGGAGTTGAGGGATTAGGGTAAAGAGTAATTTACTTGGGTTTAAGGGTTTAAGGGTTGAGGGATTAGGGTCAAGGTTATAAGAGGGTATTGGGTTGAGGGTAGGGGGACGTAGAGGGTCTAATGTTAGTTTAGGGTTTAGGGTATAAGAGGGTAGAAGGTTTAAGGCTGGTTTAGGGTACTTAAGGGTTTCGGGTTGAGGGTAGAGGGTTTAGGGTATAACTAGGACGTTTGAGGGTATACTATGGTTGAAGGTCAATTAGGGTTGAGGTTCCAATGTAGAGGGTAGAAGGTATAGGGCTTAAGGTTTTAGGGTTTAAGGGTTGAGGATTGAGGGATTAAGGCCACTAGTTGAGGGTTTAATGTATAGGGTAGATTAGAGGGTAGAGGGTAGAGGGTTTAAGGCTTGAGGGTTTAAGCTGGTAGAGGGTAGAGGGTTGAGGGTATATATGGTTGAGGGATTAGGGTTGAGGGTCTAATATTGTACAGGCCGGTAGAGGGTATAGGGGTTGAGGGTACATATATGGTTGAGGGATATTTAGGGTTGAGGGTATAGGGGTTATGAGGGATTAGGGTTTAACTAGCGTTGAGGGTTGAGGGTTGAGTGTAGAGGGTAGAGGGTTAATTAAGGGTCTAATAATGTATTTTTCTCCAATTTTTTGAAAAAGTTGGCGCTCTTTATCGGGATGGCACTATATATTTCATGTCGAAGGTGTATCCTATTTGAAGAAGACAAACTTGAAATTGCCAATCGATGGTTGATATTAGACTACCGACCCTTGAAACTATTTGGTCCATTGATACCCTTTTCTTGATTTTATCACATTATAATAATACTTTACCTGCAAAAGTTTGCCTCACACTACATAATATCTTATACAGATTGCATATAATTTATTTTTGCACTGTGCTACATAATATCTACTACCGTGTGTGGTTAAAATATTTTTATTCTACTTTTTTATAGGCATGTAAATTTTTTTTTTTGCGAGCCCTAAATTACCAAGCACTAGATGAAATTACTTTTTATTCTACTAAATTGACTATTCTATCATTTTACTCCTTGCTTGGTAATTTACAAACCACTTGGTTAGAAAAATACTCTATGCATATACATATTTCTTTTTTAAGTATTTAATTATAAGGATTTGTCTTCTTTTTATTTTCTTTTCCATTTTAAAATTTTGAATAAGTAAACTGAACATTTAGTAATTATAATTTTTTTAGATAATATTAGTTGAGTTTTTTTAAAATTTTAAAACCGTTTAAATAATGAGAATGCATTATAATGTACATTCTTTTTGCATATACATTTTTTTTTAGTATTTAATTAATTATAAGGATTTGTATTATTTTTATTTTCTTTTCCATTTTAAACTTTAGAATTAGTAAGTATATATAATTTTTATTTATATTTTTCTTTGATACATAAGGCTATATTTAAACCAAAAACAATAGATATTAAACAATATTTATTTATTAAAAAAAAAGCAACACAAAAATTATTTAAAAAAATCCACAGCGATAGTCTTATCTTTATCAAAAACAAAAGAATAACATATATTTATTTTAAAAAAATAAAAAAAATGCATGAAATATTTATTTAAAAAAATCCACCATCACATGATATATATACTAGTTATATATTAGATTTAACAAAAAGCATACAAGCGTCTACGAGGTAGGAATTTCTTTCACTTCGAACTAGGCCCAAAAAACCATCCCATACATTCAACTAGCACAAAAAGGAGATAAAATTTTGATTTCAACAGAGCATTGAGCAAACCCAAAAGACTACACATTTACTACCACCACCCAACTAACGTATTCAATAAACAAAATGGGAACCCACCCAACCACAGATTACAAAAAACCATTTAATTGTGTGAGGAATCAAAGACCTCTACCCACTCGTCATCATCACCAACTTATAGTAAACCGAGCAACTTCTTGAGCTACTCCACAGCCATGGTCGCAATCATCCTGTGTCACATTAGAGCCATCCCACTCAAATCTAGAAGAAAAGGATAGAATTTCATGGCTTCGTCGTCCATCTTTGACCAAAGGAACTCCAATTCTGAAGGTCGTGGAATTCCAATGCCAATTAATTCCAACTTTAGGGCCACCTCCAGGCCCCCTAATAGGTCCTTCCTGAACAAGCGAACCATCAGCTCCTTCGCCACCCACTTTGGGACTTGATTATCAAGCAAGGAGGCCTAAAAATGTGAAAAGATATGCATGTTATGTTGACCATACTCATTCCTCTCAAGATGTCCCCTACCCAATACCCTTTTAGCTACCACCATAGTGAGGGAATCATTATCGATCAAAATTATTTTTAGTCTTTGGTCTGTTACCTCCCTGAAGGCTACTTGCCACTTTGTCACAATTAGAGAAACTAGGGTGTCCACACCAAACCAAACCAACCCCTCCGCCAAGACAGGAATAACAACCTTTGATTGCCCAACCATTGATTGCTCTGCCATTGGAGACCACTGACGAATCCAAAAACCTTGCAAATGAAACCAACCAGCCTAACCATAAACAAAACCACAAGCCAAAATGAATTTTAAGATGCTTCACATATGCCACCTGCTTGTTTAAATAAATACCACAAGCTCCAAGCCTATTCGCCGCCACACGAATGAAGAATCCTTTCTTGGTTTATCAAGCTATCCTTCTGCCAACGTTTTTTTCCTGCAACTACAACTCCATGAGTGAGGCATTAATTATGAGAATTTTTTTCCCATAATTGGGAATTATAATGTACATTATTTATTTAGTACAATCATCATTGCCATATCAGTGAGACTACGATCCTTCTTCCACTAATAGCCACCTTCTCCACCGATGAAAAACTTTCCTTCGTTTTATCAGTGGGATGCCAAAATATATTACCTCAATACACATTAATTCCCCTGATATATTTTAATTCTTGATAATCTGTGATTATATCGGCCAATCAGGGGAAAGAAAACATTTGTTCCACTGATGTTCATGAGTTACAATGATGTGCTTACTTTTGTTGACTCTATCGGTCTATCGGGGAGAACGACTTAGGAGTTAGCCCGATAGGGTATTGTTACACTGATACTAGGTTATGAACTGCTTTCATCGGGCCATCGACAAGGCTATGATGGGGGCTCCGCTAATGAGGCATTGTTAGGCCGATAGTGCTAATTTTTATTTAGGAATGGGGAAAGATTTTGGAGTCTCAAACTCATTTATGGGTGTGTCAATTTGGCAATGTGGGCTACAAAATGGATCTTGTCACACAAATTTCAACAATTTGTGTTGATCATAAAATTAAAATGTGATGAATTTCTATGAAATGTGGAGGATAGGTGGGTGGAGGTTAATGAAAAATGTGAGATTTTTTTAGTTCTAACAGGATTAAGGGTTGAAGGTTGAGGGATTAGGGTAGAGAGTTTACTTGGGTTTAAGGGTTTAAGGGCTGAGGGATTACTAGGGTCAACTAGGGTAGAGGGTATTGGGATGTTGAGGGTAGAGGGACGTAGAGGGTTTAACGGTTTAGGGCTTAGGGTATTAGGTTGGGGGTATAGGGTTGAAGGATTAGGGTTGAGGGTATAGGGTTGAGGGATGATGAATGTAGATGAATGTAGATGATGAATGCTAAGATTCACCCATCGTATGACATTGCTTAACTAGATTTCACTAGTACCATGTAGGTGATAGATGGAAAGAGCCACTTCATAAAAAGTGGGATTAACTTTCACTAGTGATTCTACAGATGCAATATTCTAGGAGCTATGTGTGTTATGATACACAAGGGGTTTTATTGAATATCACTAGTATCGTGTAGGTGAAATATGTTAAGAGAGATTTTCATACCTCAGAGTTTAACTAACTATCACTGATGGAATGCAGATGATGAATGCTAAGATTTACCTATGGTAATGCTAAGATTTACCTATGGTATAACATGGATTAACTAGCTTTCACTAGTACCATGTAGGTGATAGATGGCAAGAGCTACCTCATACTAAGTGGGACTAACTTTCACTAGTGACATGGAGGTAATATCTATTAAGATCCATTGCCTCACATGGTTTAACAAGCTATGAAAATATTATTAATAGCCAAATGTGTTGTTTTTTGTTATAGTTGTGTCTTTTTGGTGATTACCACAAGTAGTAAGGATGCTTACTTGTCTTCATAGTTGATGGTGAATTGGTATAGATGATGGGACCCATAGTGTCACATAGGATGAACTAATACTCTATTTTTTTCTTGGGATGTATTTAAGGGATTATGCATTAGAGAACTAGTTAAAAGGGAAGTTGCTTGTAGTGAAGTTCTAACCAAATCCTTTTTCTAGTTGCTCACTATGTGTACATATAATGATATTGAGTTATTCACATTGTGTATATGTGTTGTATGCATGAGCAAGCCACACAATGCATATGTCATAATGCACATGAGTTATTCACATTGTGTATGTGTGTCTATGGATGGGCTATTCATTATCTATATGTGATGTATGCATAAGCTAGTTGCATGGGGTACATGTGCTATTCACACTATGTTTATGTGATGCATGCATGATCAATTTCCAATGTGTATATTTGATGCATCCATGAGTTATGACATTTAATGTATATAATGTACATGTATGATTTAGTTACATTGTGTACATGTTTTGTATGTATGAGATAATCACAATGTGTAAATGTGATGCATGTATCAACTACTCACTATATAGATTTGTGTGTTCATACATTGATATTGGCGATATCGATAATAATTGACTAGAAAGTATTTGTTAGAGTACTATTATATATGGATTGATTTGAAGCATTAGTTTAATTATTAAATTAAATTTAATAAAAGGTTAGAGACTTAATCTCAAATGTGAGGATGATGACTTTATGCTATTGGTGTATGAATTGTAAAGCCTCTAATTCTTAAGAAGTGATATGTATGAAGGGCCATTATGAATGGTAAGGCTTTGAAGTTGGGACTTCCAATTTGGATAGTAGTTGTTTGGTTGATTAAGATAGTACAAAAGATACAATATTATTAGGAAAACCAAATTTCTAGTAACTAGGGTGAGATATCTATATACATTGAACACCTCATGAGCCTAGTGGACTCAAATGCACTAGCCCAAACCTCCTAGAAACAATGCATAGAGGATCTCAACAAAGTGATGTAGGAGGAGTGGTGAGTACAACTACACCTTGTAGTCCGAAGGAGAAAGGTTGATAAGAGAATGCATGTAATGCTATCACAAGGTAAGCATTGAATCTAGTGCCATGGAAAAGTTCAAAGACACGATTGATGAAGAGCTTATTGCACTAAAGGATTGCCCAACTATGTTGTGAAGGATGACTAGGGTACCATTTATTGCTCTCCTATGGAACAATATTCTTTTTATGGTAACCGAAACTTGCACTTGAAGTAGATCAAAGCCATCAAGTAGAAAAAACACATTTTTGTGTAAGAAATTTAGGTCCTCAAAAAATACAATGAAAAATAAGTGTTCTTCCACTAAATTTACCTAGATAAAATAATGAAATAAAGGATTTAAGAGCTATTAAAATGGAATCATAAATATGAAATTTAAATGAACAAAATACAACACTTAACTTTAAATTTTGAAGATGCAAAAGCAATATTAAAGATGTTAGGAATTCATTAACCACTAAATGTTAGAATTTTAAGGTATTGATTAAAAATATATTTTAATATTTATAAATTGATTATATGTTGCTCTAGTTTAGATCCATGCCTACAAAAGTGAATTGGCACATAGACTTAAACCTATATCAACAAGAATGAATTGACATAAATGTGGTTGATTGGAAACACTTCACCTTGATCTTTTCATGTGTAAATATTAATAAGGAATAGGTAGGTTTACACACATTTGGGGAATCTACTTAATCATGAGGGCCATTTTCTCCTAAGTTAGAATCCTAGATGAAGTGATTATAACAAGAATAGTGGTCGAGGATAGTAATCAAGCATTCAATTGACCTACGATGATGTATCTTTTAATAATGTTGCATAGTGTTCTTGATGTTCTTTGATTATTCCTTTATTGTTAAATTTTAAAAGTTTAAAAATTTATGATTTAAATTTATAATTACAGAACTACTATGAATCAATTTTACAACCATAAATTTGATCTACAATGATAAATAAAAATTCTAAAATTGAAAGCAATTTGTAAAAACATGTAATAGTAAGAATAATAAAATGATATTGCAAACAAAATTTGTCTCAACAATTTACTACTATAAATTTGTTATTATATTAAAAACACATTATTAGAAGGGGCCATATCATAAGGGAAATGGAGATGGGTATGCAATTTTCTATGGATGGCTAAGAATAGCATACAAACAGAAAGCAGCAATTTAAATGGAGCAATAAAACAAAAAACTAACTAGCCGTTGCACCGCTGAAGGCTCTTCAAATTCAAATTAAGCTTTCAAAGCTCTGCATTTCTTTATTCTATCGTTTGTTGGTGTATGTGAAGTGAGTTTAGGATCATATTCTTCTTCTTCTCGAAAACACCTGCTGGAAGAAATCGCAGATAGCAGGGGCATTATCGCTGTGCTGTAAGGAATTCCAGCATGGTGTCTCTCATCTATGATGTCTTGATTGTTCTCCTATGTTCCCTTGCAGTCTTGGGAATGCTTTTCCGTCAAGTGGATATTTGGTAAGCATAAATAAAAATCTATAGCACCCACCTAAAAATATTTTCCTTCTGCAATACCCACGTCTGTTTTCTTAACTTTTATGAATTTGGGCAATGCATCTTTAAGCTGATTGCTAAAATCTATGATGCAAGCACATTATCTATTTAATTTCTGTAATACCCACTTATGCTTTTTAAGTTTTATGAAATGGGTCAATGTCGATTTCAGTTGGCAGCTCTTGCCACTTCATAGTTACTCTTGAAACTAATGACCCTTAATTAGGTATATTATGAACTCTTCCAGATCCATGGCAGAGGGAGGAGGATCTTCTAGCTTTCTTGCTTCTCTGAACTCTTCTTTTTACTACTGCCATTCAAGAAAATGCTGACAACTGTACGAGATGGTGGAGCCAAGCTATTCTATGCTTTGTGACCTCTTTTGTTCTTGTACTATTCTGCACAAGCTGATTCTTCAAGGAAATGTCGTGAAGATGTTGCAGAGGGACAAGACTGATTTGAGGGCTCTGAGCAGATGCATTCAATGGTTGAAAATGCTAAGAGTGTGAAATTTAAATTGGGCCCTCTCAGATGGTGCTCTCAATTCTGTCTTCCCATTACCTCGACATCTATCTCAGGCCTCATCCTATGGTCTTGCGAGTTAATTTCTTGCAGCTTCTTAATTGGTAAGATCATTGCATGTAGGGTGATTAATACTTAACAGCAAAATGATTTATAACACATTTTGCATAAGACTTACTTTGCATGGAATTTTCCCTTAAAAACTACAAAATCTGGATGTCGGAAAGAAAGAGTCAAGAACCCAAAATCTGAGCTATTTTGTCTTGTAAATCTGAGAATCCAGAATCTCTTAGAATAATATGAATAAGATTTCACGCTCTTTGCACGTACATTTGGACTGATTCTTTTGTGGGTATTAATACTCATTGCAGAACACCTAAATAGAAATAAAGAAAGAGCCGGGTGACAGAGTAGAATTGATATGTCTGATTTGCTTTCCTAGACAACTTGCTGCCCTGATGTCTGTTCTTGAATATATTCAAGTTTTGAGGTATGTCTTCAACATCTGAATGCAGATCGGTGTGTTTCTTGTCGAATGCATTTGCTTTTTGATAACAGGATAACTTACTCTGTGGCTTGAACAAAACTACATTGCACAACATCCTCAAACAAACGGATGCCTAAAGGCACACCCATGATAGGGAGTTTTTTATTTCTCTGAAATTGATTGGGAGTGCCAGAGATCGATTTTAAAAATTTACATTTCCCCTGTTCTGAAGATACTTTTCATTTATTGAGATTTATCCATTTGGTGTGCAGTCAAAGTGGAATTTACATTGTTTATTGGCAATATGTTCAGCATAAAGGTTTTATCAAGCCTCTGCTGATGATTACGCCTTCAAAGCATAATTAGCCAGTTGATGTTTTTATAACTGAATAGCCTCTTAAATGGACTCTCATTTTATCTTCCTCTTCTTTTTAGTGTTAAACTGGAAGGGAAAAACGAGCGAGCAAAAGCTTGTTGTTTCTATGCACATTCTTAGTGAGAAAGCATTGCATTTATTTTTTATGTTGTTCTGTTATTTGTGGGCCTGCTTTATTCTTCTATTATTTTTGTTTTAATTCTATCAAATCTTAAGAATTTGCAATAAATTGTTGTTAATTTGATCCTATAGTAAAGTAATCTCATTATGGACATTAGCTAATCCATGCTGCAAATAGTTGCCACAACAATAAACTGGAAGGGAAAAACGAGCGAGCAAAAGCTTGTTGTTTCTATGCACATTCTTAGTGAGAAAGCATTGCATTTATTTTTTATGTTGTTCTGTTATTTGTGGGCCTGCTTTATTCTTCTATTATTTTTGTTTTAATTCTATCAAATCTTAAGAATTTGCAATAAATTGTTGTTAATTTGATCCTACAATAAAGTAATCTCATTATGGACATTAGCTAATCCATGCTGCAAATAGTTGCCACAACAATAAATTCATTAGATTTTGCCATGCTTCTAAACTAGCAATACACCATATCATCAAAAAGTTTTTTCATCTGTTCATTATGATCATCCATTATTCATCATCTCCTCTGGTTTTAATCTTGGAGTCTAGTCCATAGTCAATGAGAGAAAGTGTTTGTTTAGCAGGAGCAGCACTGTTATCATCTTTCTCTTCCTGCTGCAATTAGGACATTTCCTTGAAACCTTAGAGCACAGACTGTGGCAACCATCTCTGTCGTGTCATTCGTGTTGTTTTCCTCCTCAAGATAAGCAAAATTATTTGTCTCCAATTTCATTTAACAAAGACCATTAAGATTATGATGATAATATTCCTTTTAATAGGTCTCTTTTGCTGTTGTAATTGCTTTTGCCATTTAGACTTGTGGTCCAAATGCTAATTTGTCCATAAAAATGCGTATAATATGCATCAAATACCGTAAAGGAGTAGTTATTTGCAATACTTCGCCAGGTCAATAACTACATATCATCCTATGTGGTAAATATCGGAATAGATTTATTTGGAATATATGGCAGCTAACTAAGCTACTTTACCATATCATAGTTAAATTACTACATTGAAATCGTACCATAGTTCTGCCAGAAATATCATCCTATGTAGTAAATATCAGAATAGATTTATTTGGAATATATTGCAGCTAACTAAGCTACTTTAATACCATATCATAGTTAAAATTATTGAAGCACAAGGCATCCTTCAGTCACACGCATGGGATCATTACGATTATTCTCCAAGGAGTGCTGCTTTGTGAACTGAGTTTTCTTCGTCTTCTCGTGGCACCTTTTCACTGCCAGAGAGACTTCTTCAAATCTTTCTTCTGACAGAGAGACTTCGGCGTGTAGTCTCCATGCATAGTCTTCGGAAGCCCTTTCAAAATCTTCCTTCCACTTCAAAACCATGTGTCCGCTGATTTCCCACACAACGGGATTGACTTGAGTATCCAATATCTCCTGTTCCACTTCGCCTAATGCCCGTTTTTCTGCATAGCACTGCAAACATAAATAGAACAAATATCACAACCATTCCATAAAAATTTGAAGTACAGAAATCAAACAAACTAGATAAACCATGTGTTACAGCACGCTTGAGGATATGCCCAAACTAGAAAAACTTTGAAGTACATAAATTATATTTTTTGAGGAAACTATATGTAGAGTTTGTTATGGGGAAAAAGCCCAATTATTTTGATTTTAAATCATTTCAAGGTATTGGTGGTGGCATGCCACAATAGAGGTTAGGGGGAAGGGTTGATCCTCAACGGACGCCCTGTGCATGTGCAATCCTTTGTTGCTCCTCTTGGTCCTACCATTCTTGCACTTGTGCATCAACGTGCAGTGGTATCGACATTAGGATCCCTCAATATGCTCGCAAGAAACCTTGATCAACATGCTTCTACAATAGCAGTTAGGAAGCATAGAGACTACGATGATGAAGGAGCATTTTATGGAGTTGGTCCTAGTATCACTCCACAAGTGTCAAGACCACATGTATGTACTAGTTGCCATTAGCTATGCTATGGACCCGATCAGGCCACACCTAGTTCAGGTGGATGTGGACATTTTGGTGGATCATCTGGTCACCTCAGTTCATTTGTAAAATTTCTTACTACAGACCATCACCTTGAGGACAGTGTGACATAGGTATAAATATGCATCTACATGTTGAATTTATAAGAATCTTAATGAATGTATATATATATATATATATAATTTCAATACATTTTAACAATCAATTTTTTTGGTGTAGAGATGACACTAACAATAGGGAAATCATCTGCACCACAAGTACATATGTCAACACCAATCCTAGTCAGCAACCCTTATGGGGTATTTAGATTTCAATTTTTTAAATTATATATGAAATAATTTTTAAGTTGAGTTTTAAATTTATAATTCAATCATGAACATATGTTTTAAATATTTATGTTGGTTCAAGGGAGTCAATCGACTTTCACGTTGATTCCACCCAAGGGGTTGTCGAGTACTCCTCCACTATCGAGCGTCGCAGATTAGGGGCAGGTGCATCTATATTGTAAAACGTTTTACTTACATTACTATAGTTACAATTATGAATTTTGAATTCATTAAATATCAAATACGCATCATGTACACTTGTAAATATTATAAGCGTTAAATATCTATATGTATGTCTAGGTTGATACGACAATGAGAATGGGCATCAAACAAACATTAGATATTGTTGCTACTCGTGAGGCCTCTAAATTTCAGGTTGTTTAAAAAAGTTTCTACACAAAATGTGCAAACTTGAATATATATATATATATATATATATATATATATATATATATAAACCTAATTCAAGTATACATGCTTTAAATTTGATCTTGTAGGACTTTGTTAGTGTGACTTTCTGCCATGACTCAGTCATAGTTACACCTCCAGGAGGACATGCAAAGTAGGCTCCAACTATCATGGTAATTTAATTTTTTAATAATATTTAAAATTAATTACAAATTATTATATATATATATATGAGCTCATACATGTTAAATTCTTTTTCTTATATAGCATGAGACACATCTTATATTTGAGCATGTACAAATAGGTCTTGGAGTAAAGGGTGCACAACTTTCTTTGTTTTGTATATGTAGATTGATTCAAAGAATTTAGAGGTTGGTCCAGGTGTGCTAGAGCATCCAAATCTAGATATGATGGTAATTTAATTTTATGATGAATTATAAATTAAATTTCCATTAAATCATTTTTCATCATCTTACATTTGATTTCATCTTTCTCTTGTACAGAGTGTTTCAGGTCATTCGTGTAGTCTGCATGGTGTGAAGAGGTCTCTTGATTATAGAAACGATACATGACCTAAACATGATTTTATGGGTTATATTTGATTATTTTGTGGACTACATGTATTTGGTTTCTCATGTACTCTATTGGACTTTATTTCATGGGTCAAGTACTTTGTTGGACTTTATTTCATGGGTTGTACTATGATGGACTTTATTTCATGCTCTTAATATATTGGTTTCATGCACTTAATATATTATAAATAATGGACTTTATTATTGTTCAATTTTAATTTACACATGTATATTTATGCATTTTATGTTCATAGTCAAGACATTAAAATAGGAAATTAATGTGAAATTAAATATAAATATGAAATTAAAGTTGAAATTAATGTGACATTTTAATATCTGTACTTTACAAATTTAGTGATCCATACATGATATACATGATATGTACATTAAAAAATTAGTGATAATTAGTCAATGAACTTATTCAATTCATGTCCTAATAGGATGTCTTAAGGGGTCGTAATACATAGGTTAGATCTAATAAAATAAGAAAAAAAATCATAATCTACAAACAAAAGCAATCCATTTATATACCACAAAGGATGAAATTTTAAGAAATAATAAATACCATACAAGATTAGATAACAAAAGAATTAATAAATTCTATAAACTAAACATAAATACCAATCAAAATGCTTTCCTAGTTCTTTTACAACATTAAATTAAAGAAGTTAATTATCCAAAAATAGGCTAAAGCTTTGAAATTAAATCATGTTACTCCCATATTTACAAATCATGCAAAGTGCTAGAGAAAACTTAAGAAAATAAAAGTCCTCTTGACCTCATGTTCCACAAAAAACACTAATTTATAGGCTATCAAAACAAATAATAGCATCCAACAAAAATACTACAGCCTTCTTCCTCTACGTTCACCCTTTCTTCTAGTAATGTCTGTTGGAATGGGAGTCACACCCTTTTTCAAAAGAGACAACTAAGTTAATCTACAAGTTTCCATGTAATTGGAAACATCCTAAACCAAATGATTTCAAAATACAAATTGAATAATAGCAAACATCTTCACTTATGGATGTCTTAAGGGGATGAAATTCTTCAAAGTACATGTCTTAAGGGGATGTCTTAAGGGGATGTCTTAAGGGGTCCTAATACAACGTCTTAAGGGGATCAAAAAAGAGTATAATTAAGTATAAACATTAAGTGATATAAACAAGTATTATACTTTAGGGTGACTCATCATAAAAAATGATATAATTAAGTATAATATTTCGGATATGTGCTAATATGACACATCTTAAGGGGATGTCCTAAGGGGTCCTAATATGACATGATCTTAAGGGGATCAAAGAAGTAATATACATGTTGCTTAGTGATTACAAAATCAAATTTAAAGTTTCAAAGTAGGGTGACTCATCATAAAAAATAACATAATTAAGTATAATATATAGGATATGTCCTAATAGGACGTCTTAAGGGGATGCAATACTTCAAAGTACATGTCTCATATTTAATTGAAATTGATATAATTAATTTAAAAATAATTTATACATGATATTTAGTGATTATACAATCAAATATAAAGTTTCAAAGTAGGAAAACATGCACATTTAACAAACAAAATATATAGAATATTGATTTTGATACATAAAAGTAAATAGAGTATAATTGTGTATGTACATGTATTTGTAATTTGTACACAATGTTTAATTGTGCATGTATGTACATATATGTCATCTCAAAACAATCTTTAAAAAATTTGGCTATGCCATCTCAAGAACATCTGAAACTTGTGCTCAGAATGTAGTAGTTCTTCATGCCACCTAATATCAAAATAATACAAGCAATATCAATGAAATCATCAAAACATACATATTTTAATTTATATAAAACCATCTATGTGTACACAACTCAAGTACCTGTCTTTAAAAGTATTTCACACATGTGTGTAGGTTGAATCTGCATCCTCTCCTTTTTGTTTCAAAGTATGAGATCAATGTGATGATGGCTTAAGGATACAAAAAAGGATAATAAATCAATTTTAACTATTAATGTACAAGCAATATCAATATTAATCAAAACATGTATTTAAATATAATTTAACTAATAATTACCTATTTTTATCAAGTACTCCATGGTCTCTAGGTTGAATCTACACAAACTCTCCTTTTTGTGATGATGGCTTAACAATCTATAAAAGGACAATTTAAATCAATTTCAAGTAATAACACACTTGAACAATATAAAAAAATGTATTTAATCTATTTAAAAGGACAATATAAAACTAAAACTATATTTACCTATATTTACTTATTCCATTGTACCATCTGCATCCTCATTTTTTGCAATGCATCTATGATTTTCTCATGCTCTTCCATAGAAATTATCCATAACACTTTATTTGTAGGTCTTCCACGACACTAGTCTAGTTTTATATTTGTTGCCACTGCCAATTGTTAATAGTGTATAATCTTTTTATGTGTTTTATAATCTTTGAATGTAGGCATACCATTCTTCCTTATCAGGTATTTTCGTAGCCAAGTTCCAACAACTACCACTAATCCTATTGAAAAAAATAATAACCATCATCAAATAAGCTCTCAAAATTTTCTTAAGGGGATCAAAGACTTGTTCTAAAAATTTTCTTAAGGGGATCAAAAACTTGTTATCAAAATTTGCTTAAGGGGATGTCTTAAGGGGATCACCATACCTATTGGATAATGATAGCCATCATCATCTTCTCAAGGTGCTATTAACTTATGTTTAGTCTCCACACAACGAGCCAACCAATATTGTGTTTCCTCTTCATTCCCCTCAAGTGCAACAACAACATACACATGTCCTGAAAACAAAATTTGATTTAATAACTTGTGCATTTCCATATAATTTGACCAATCTACATACATCCATTCATATGTATATAAATAAATAATTTAGTATTACAAAATAGTAATAAAGTGAAATAAAATGAAATAAATTGAATTAAATTACCATCTTGTACAAGGTCTAAAACACGATCATAGTCTTCTGATGCAAACACTTGATCATTCTCTTCAATTGTTGTTTCATATTGATCATGTGCTTGTGCAAGTGTCAACGATCTTTGCTTCCAATCCTCCACCCATTCTTTATTTTCGCATGCTTCCCAATCTCCTGAGATGCAAAACTGACAAAAACATGCAAGCTCCCTTGTCTAGATAGTCCATGTGTTTGCATTTGAAATCTTAAATGAATTTCATTTAGTAGATCCACTATCTCACAACCAAATCTAGGTATAATGTTCTCTTCTTCAACCAACCAAAAGAATTGGCGAACTATAGAGTACTCTCTCGAACCAGGTGTAGATAATATTGTATTGCACCAATCCACAAGCCCACGTGCATCTTTAAACTTTACTACATCCTAGAATTTCAATTGTTCTCTAGCAAGAATTCTTTTAACACACACACCAAATCCATCATGTTCTCCTTTACCATGCCCAACTTAAAAAAAAATCCACATATGTTGGACATTAAGTTCCTTATGAACCCTACTTAACCAATAGAACATTCAAGCATTCTTGAATTGTCTTATACAACTGTCTAACCATATGAGGTGTCCTATCATTTGGATTCCTCTCTAAATCCCTATCTAGACATAACTAACAAATTCTAATTAAGTCACCAAAATCAAGTAACAATTTGAATAAAATAATCTAAGTGAAGATAAATGATTAAACTTTACAAAGGATTACATTGAATAAGTGCTCAAATATTTATTTAAGAAGTTAGATTCTCACCAATATTGATTTTCCAATAGATTTATATTGATAATGTTACCTAAACCATTCTTAAGCTGACTATTGGCCAACAAAAGTCACAATAGAAATTTTGTCATAAAAGGTGCAACATTGTTCTCCAACGTATATTTATATTATCTTTTTCCTTTTTAATACCCAAATACTAATATGTAGTGCCCTCTTTGAGATTTCAGTAGAACACAACTAAAATAAAAGAAATAGACAAGATATGATTTAAGAGTTAAGTTAATCAAGGATATTCCGCTTACATTTATCCACTAATTTATCTAATTTAGAGGAAAATAATGTATTCTACAGTTGCAGGCAACCCTCCCAAAACTGAGCAAGGAATTTAATTTCCAAGCTATACATTACTTAACCTAACAACCAAATACTATATTTTCCTAACATTTATTTAAAGTAAACAAAATACAGTCATTAATTGATTAATTCCATACTCAAATATCTAAACATTATTTATAACTATTTATACACTTAAAATGTTTTATATGAACCCTATTTCATATCCTGCCATAAATAAAAAGAAAAGCTTGCATGCATCAACGAGTCCTACTAAATATAAAAATTAGATTCACAATATTACTTCACATAAGCCTGCCAATTAAAAGAGGAATGAAACAAATTTCTAAAGAATGTCAATGCAAGACTATAATGGAAGATAACACACTATACAATTAACCACAAATCTTTATATTCTTAATATTTTTGAAACCATGCATTTTGACATTGAGCATTTGAGAATTAGTTAAGAAGTAAAAATGGATAAGTGATCGAACCTGACTGTGAGATAATGAACAACTATTAATCAACATCAATATAATGAAATCATGAAATCATTTAAACATCCAAACATAGTGGGGTATCTTCAGTTGGTATTTTAATTACCTCAATAGTGACAATACTTACTTTACTCTTTTGATATTTGCAAAGATCCACATTATAAGAAGGAAATTCAATTCAAAATTTAATACCAAGCTCTTATTGAATCAACCGAAAACTCGATTTACCTAAGCTGCACATTTGGTAACTATGTATTATTAATGCATAGAGAAGTCAACAAGGTCTGTAATTCCATATTTGTGCTACATCACAAGTCTATGCGAATTCCTACTCAAAAGAACATTGAAAGATCACACAACATATTCATTAAATTCGATGCATAAGAATGAAAGAAGTTTTAATATTTTACACAAACAATATAGTAAATTAACCATTTTATCTTATACAAGACAATGTATAAAAATAAGATACATAATTTACTTGGCTCCAAGATCTGTATACTATAAATTTTGTTGTTTGCAACCAAGGACTCTGGTTCATCCTGCAACTTTGAATAATTCAAACAATCATAGATTAGTAGGAAAAACCAAATTCTTGGTATATGCAGAGACAGTGTAGAAATGAGATCAGAGAAGGTAATTCCCAGGCCAACGTAACCTTCGTGATACTGTACGCTAGTACCTTTTGGAAGATTTCAACACAGGTCTTTGAGTATTTGACCACATATCAGGCTGTAGAAATTGCAAATCCTACTTTAGTACCAGAAAATCTCACCATTGGCACTCCAGCAACCTTTCCTATCAGGTGTCAATGTCCATCCAAAGCCCAAATTAGGAAAGGGATCAATTGGCAGATAACATATGTTGTACAGGAAGTAGATACTCTGGAATCCATCAGTCATAAATTTGGTGCAGATCTCAAGGATTTGAAGTCTGCGAATGGTATGCCTTCAAATTTAATTTCTATTTCAGATGCCAATTTTACTGCAAGACTATAGTGAAAGGGGGCACATGCCATACTCCTGGTTGTCAATTGGGTAAGCACATAGGCATTGTAATGATCTATTGCAGATCGTTAATATTGGAGGGAAGAACTTCTAGTTGTAATGACGTCTTCCAAAAGGCTATGCCATGCTAGTATTTAAACATCAATCTAAAGGAACTGATATCAAATTTGATATCGATTTGTAACATAAATCTACAAGAAGACCAAATAGTTTTAGCCAAATATTGAATCAACCCCAAAATGAACTGGATTCATGCCTCAGTAATACCTAGTTTGATATAAACGATATAACAAGACACACAAACAGGATGCACAGACGACTGAAGCAAGGATGATACAAAAGAACCACATTTACTTTCGTCAACACATAAGGTGACTGTCAAAAAAACAACATAAACGCCCTCAAGGGTTCCAAAACTAAAGGATCAAGCAAATAGACTACAGAGCAGAATCATCCTATAGAGAATCAAAGATTGTTGGTGTTGGTTCCCAAATCAACAGATGCAATGAGTCCTAAAGAGTAGCCACTATCTCGTATTCAAACTCAATGGGTTGATATGGCCAATGAAAAAGAGAGTGAATAAAATAACCCTTTCTCCCTTGCACTTCAGACTGTTAAACCTGGGAGGGTGATCCCAACAGTATATTTATATATACTTGTGTGCTAAAGTACCAAATACACTATAAACAGATGTTTCTCCTTTAGATGCTTAATAGACATAATATTATAAAGGCTTGGCTGATCTCTACAATAATGCCTAATTTAAACATGAGAAATGTAATATAATGACCTAAACACACAAACAAACTGAGAATGATATTTAATTTGATTTAAATTTTTGATCAGCTGTTGAATTAACCACCAAACTGAAACAAGAATAACACACTTAGATTAGTGCTTTATCCATTGGGGTAGAGTCAATTTCAATATCTGTGCAATCTGATAACAATTTAATACATATAATCATCCAAGCTTTGAAGATACTGCATTATAGTATTTCAACATAATATCTCAACCATAACTTCTTATCAGAATCCTAGCACTCAGCTTAACATAAACCAATAGCTTCACTCAAGCATTTACATACATTCTTTGAATGGACAAGCAAGAATAAAACTAAACATCCACTGGAATTCAATGGAGACGAATAAAATAATTCTTGATTATGTTAATCATAATTTATAAAACCAGTACATATGAGAGAAAATGGCCTTGAAATTGCACTATTCAATATTATCTTACCAGTATTGCAATCAAAATTACATAAGTATCAACAGACTCCAACCTAAAACAAAACCTTTGAAATGTTCTCTCTTCCTATTACAGTATTCTTTGTGATTAATTACAAAATGACCTCTCTCTAAAAATGAGGCAGAAAGACAACACTTAAGGAAACACAAAAACCCTAAATGTTCATCTAAAGAAGACACTTGGGACATTTAGGTTCATTGATCTTCAACTGCCTTTTCTTGTTGAAGAATTTTCAACCTGCTGTTTGTTTTCTTGCTCCTCACTCCACTACCTTGCAACAAAAAAAGATTCCTCTTTGTGAAGATTCATTATTCTTCATCATTTTCCTTTACCCATGTTTGAAAAATGCCTTGCTATAGAAGATACCCACTTTTTTACTCGCAACTGAAAAATCTCTCGAGTGAGAGCCCTTACTTTTCACTTTCGGTCGTAAAAAACCCCTTGGCTATAAAACACCCATTTTACCTATGTATTTATCATTTACTAATATCCACAACTCCAAACCTCTGTTTTTACTTGGGAAAACATTCAAATTATTTTATCGGGCTTTGAAAATCACATTACTCGTGCACATTTACCTCCAGCAAAGAGAGCAATTTTCCTGTGAGTTCATTACTCCAACATTGCTCAATATTTAGCATCGCGCATCTCCAATAGAAAATGCCAAATGAGAAATATAATTACATTTTAAAAGAAAACCTTTTAAAACTATATGTTCTCGGGAAACAATTTTAAAGTTTTAAAAAAACCTAAAAATCTTTCCCCTAAGCCCACCACACTATTCACCAATCTTTTTCACCGCATATCTCTAATTCATTTGGAAAGGTTAATATTTATTACCAATGCATGTTCAGAAATAGGCAACTTCGCTCATCATGAATACATCACGAAAAGGAAGTTTGAGAATAGCGATGAGTGAAGCCATCGCTCCATCGTGGATGCACCAGGAAAAGTATGTCTCCATCATCGCGTATTGCTAATAAGCTGAGGAAAAGATGAAATAAATTAGCGATACGTGATTTTCATCTGTATCCCTAATTTTTTCAAGTTTATGCTGCTTCTCGAACCTCGGTTGCGCCAAGTAAATTTGGTCAATCTGCAACTTTATCTCCATCATTGAAGCCATTGTATGTACAGGTTGGCCACAATAGGCGGTTTGCAAAGTACACATAGAGCATCCATAAATTATGCCATTGCTTGAAAAACCCCAACCGTGCATTTACATTTTCTCTTACTAGCAAAGAAAATTTTAATTCTCTCTTTTTAATCAGCTGCAGAAACCATTTGCTCATGTCTTTACATTTACCTTGCTATTAAAATTCCATCAAAGATTACCATGGATGCTTTTCTGGATCCGCCATTTCCTTACACAAACATTTCTGATACCACTGCACAAGCATCGCATATCGTGAATGCAAGGAGAAAGTGAAGACATAAATCAAGTATATGCAACAAAGAGGAAATGGTATTGCTCATCGTTGATTTGATTTGGAAAAAAAGACCTCCAATCCGCGATGGGAAATGAGAGGCATCCACCATTGCTGATTGCCAATTTAAATGTGAAGAATGGATCAAAATAGTGACTGGTGATGAGTTTTCCTGTGAAGCTTGAAAGCCGTGAAAGCCTCTTTTCAACCAATCACAAGTAAGATTTAAACTTGATTTTCCTCATAGCATTTGAACTTGTGTTTTATAATTGCCTTAAATGCATTTTTGCATTTAAATATTAACATTAAAAATATTATAAAAAATTGTGACTTCTAATTACGCTTGCGGCCCAAATGGAGAAATTTCACTGCGCACAAATGATGAACCCTGGAGCTAAGATTTTTTGCACGCAGCCATAATCAATTGTTTAGAGAAAACCCATTTTCTCAATTTTTTTCCCAATCATTAAAAATCAGGTACCTCCTTTGTAAATTGGCCCCCGAGATATGTTTACTACACCTGAAATGCATTGAAATAACACATCATATGAGCTCCTTTTTTGATGAAAATGGAGCAATAGATGTTTTAGACCAAAATAAAAAATGGGTTGTCCTTAGATTTTGAAAATTTGAAACTTTTTGGGACACCATTTTTGACCTTGTCGCAATCATAAAATTATTAAATAACCCATTAGACCTTATCCTAGGAGCCTAAAACAAAGTAGGCATGTAGATACTTGACCCAAGAATGTAGTGCAATAAACGGATTCGAAAAATGGATCCTGAGGTGAAAAATATTAATTGAAAAAGTTGCTTACTTAGGCATTTCTGCAACTGCACATGTTTAACACCAATCAGGGCTGTCAAAGCCACCACTTTGAAAAAATATCAAAACAACTCCGGGGGGGCTGCCATTGGAAACATAAGCTCATCTAGGTACACTGAGTATGTGTGCAAAAGATATTTGTTTCATTCAGTATTCCTTACGAAATATTAGGGATCAAAGTTGACCACCTTGAAACATTGTCAAAAATGCAGATGTAAAATTGAACAAATTGCATTTGCTTTTGATCTTGAAAAAATAGAAAATCTGATCTTGGGACTCTAAAATCACATAGGGGAGTACATGAATGTAGGGGGAATGGAGAACAACAATCCATTTGTCATGACATTCATCCAGTTGCAAAATATCAACTCACATGTGAGGCTCCTTTTTGCAGATTTGACACTATCCAATTTGCAAATCTGAACTTTTTGCAAACAGATTCAAGCTAGAAAACTTAGAAAATGGATTCATGGGGCTATGCCAACTGACATGTGGCATCATAAAGATGCAAAGAATCATGAAAAAATATCAATTGAGCTTAATACTCAGCAGACACAAAGATACAACATCACAAAGATGGCCTACTCAGAAAGGTGCAACATGTGTAAACAACAAACCAAATTTTGGGCCTTAAAACCAAGGCTTCAAAAAATCACCAAAACAGATCCAAGGAGGCTGCAAATGGTCACACACCATCTCTGATAGGTGCTCAACATTTCCCTAAAATGATTTTTTATGACAATTCATAGGTGCCAAATTATAAGCTCCCAAAGTGAGCTACTTAGGCTTATTCTACAGGGTACTTCTGAGTGCATTAGGAAAAATTTTACATGGTCCCTCAAAAATTTAGCCAAATTTTGGAGGTCCCAATAGTGGCTCTTGATGGGGATGTATGCCCCCTTGTGGGCATAGCAAGAATTCAAATCTTTAGGAGAGCAGACCAAGTGCCAAAAACATTGGGTGACAGTCTTTATTTAAAAAAATAGCTTCACTTGGTGGCCTCAGGCCACCAAATGAAAAAGGGCAGTCAATTCTTACCTTTGTCAAACACCAATCTTTTAAAATAGCTGATCTCTTTTAACCCATACTTGCATCTACCACACCACAGTAACATTATAAGTAACTTCATTCTTGCATAGACAAGTGTTAGGCTACCTTTGAATTTAGCTTTACTATCACATGGCAACCAAATGACATAAGTTGCATCACTACCACTCATTTCATTTTTTGATTCTGTGGCAAGTGAAAAAATGTGAGGATAGTGATCAAGACCATCTAAAAACACAAACTCATCCCATTTATTGATTCCCTCATAATGATTAAGGTCAAAAAAGAAATCATCATTCAAAAATAGTGTGCAATCCTTCTGTGTGTCAAGCAAAGAGTGCTCACACATTTGTAACTCATCAAACTGAATTGCATCATAGTCATTTTTGTCATCATCCCAACAACACTACCCAATCACATTATTACATGCCTCAATGTTTTGAAAACAAGACTCACCAAAACTCATAATACCTTCATCCACATTCAAATCATAGCATTCTAAAGAAATGTCAGCATCCCAAACAATGTTTCCTACTTCAAGCTCATAGACAAGATTGTCAACACTCGTTATATTATCACAAAAAGAAGCCTCAAGTGCAGGTTTATATGACTAGGAAACTACTTCTGCAAGAAATTCCTCACAATGACTGTTTAAAACACATTCACTGCTGCAAGAAGTATCATATTCAACACCACCTCCTGTTGCATCAACATGACAATCTGAAACATACTGCTCAAGAGGAAAACTATGAGTTGTAGATCCAGAAAAGAGGTCCTCATATGCATCCATGTGATTGACACAATCACATTCTTCAAGTGCAAACTCATCACAAAGAGTGTCATCAATTGTACCAATATTTGTCTCTACTTTTCCACTATCAAGTATAACTTCTTCAATGTTGATCGCATGCAAACATTCAGGGATAACTTCAAAGTCAGCAAAAGAAGTAGAAGGTAAAGAATCAAACAAAACAGGAGTTCCTTGTTTATCATTATCAACATATGCATGCTCCTCATAACCAACCACTTTAGATGATTCATTTAATGAATCGCTTGCATACATATCTCCTTCTTTGTTGATACTGCAACTACAATCAACAAGGCTACCTTCTTCACTATCAAACTGAAAACCATCAATGGTTTTTTTCATTGCAACTACTTGTGGTTGATTTCTCCAACTGAAATCCATTGCATACCTTGTCAGTTGCATCATAGCACTGTTGATCACACATTTCTTCTTCAAAACGTTTGTTCAACTCATATTCATCATCATGTTCTTGTGAGGTTTCAAAAAAATTCTCGTCATTAAGACATGAAACTTTTGAATTAGCACGCTCTTCAACTGTATATTCAAAATCCATAGAAGAAAAAATACTTCCATTATCATTTGCATCATTGCAACCCTCTTTTGATACAAAAAATTGGTTCTCTATTTCTGTATTTTTAGAGCAAATAGAAGAAACTTCAAATGTTTCATCATTTTTTTATGACCATTATGGCTGCAATCTTCATCTAGGTACATTTTCTCCATGGGTTGTTCAGAAACAAACTCTCATCACGACAAGATGCATTATCATTGTCTTTTTCTATACCATCTGCATTCATTGAACTAAGTCTTGAAAAAGTACTATCACATAATTGAGTTTGGAGATTACTTTGATATTTATCTATCATTTCCTCAATTACCGAAAGCCATTGATATATGCATTTAATATTAGGAGGCTTCAAATGAGTTGGCATAGTACTTAGACCTGGCTCAAGTCTTTCACAAAAAACATCAATACACATTGATTCATCAGGTCTATTTAATGTCGATATAGCAAACATAATCTTCATGAATCTATTATGAAAATCATAGGAGGATTCACCCTCAAATATTTTTACATTATATAATGCATCAATAAATGACATAAGTTCAACCTCATTTTCAGATTTCTCTTCATATTCTTCTTGGGTATGCAGATTTCTTTCTTCAGACAAGGATTCATCATTCACTTCACTAAACTCATCCATGAACAGTTTCTCAAGCTCTTTCCATGAACATATGGAATGCATTGGTAGACTAGAAAACCAATATTTAGTAGTATCTTCTAAAGTTCTTACAAAAAACTTCATGACAACATCTTCCTCTACCATTTGACAATCTTCCATTACATAAAAAAAAACTTGTACATGTTGTGATGCTGATTCTTTAAAACCTCCTCTAAACTTAGGCAAACATTCATTAATTATTCTAGGGACAGAATGTGGGTAACCTTGGATTTGATTGAAATCTAGAGGGTAGTATCTTTCATTAGTGAACACTTTCCTTTGAGGACAAGGTTGTGTTATAGGTATGATACTACAACTTGTAGAGGGAGAACTAGGACAACAATACATTTTTACAAATAAAGAATTTATTCCCTCTACAACTAGTTTCTTCTCAAGATATCTTTTCAGATTATCTTACTTTCTTATTTCCCTTTTCTACTAGTATCTTAAAATACTCATTAAAGGATAGTATTAACAAGAAATTTTTGTTCAAAACCTTCATACAAAGATATTACAATAGAAAAATACCTGAGAACTGTTGCAACCAACTCTTCTGATGATGTAGAAACTTATGTAGAGTCGCCACATCTTTGAAAGAGGAAAAGATCTTCAAGGAGCAGAAAGCTTCTTCCAAGATCTATGTATTTTTGAGTTCTCTCCACCAGTAGAGCACCAAACTTCAAGAATACATCAGCAACAGTTCAACAATCTCTTTGAAGTATACAGGTCCTTGGATCATTTAGACCCAAAACTACAGATCAACAAATAATATGACTCTATGATAAGACAGTCTGCAACTGGAGATTCAAAGTTCTCCCCAATAGAGTCACCATTTTGTTGGTTCCCAAATCAACATATGCAATGAGTCCTAAAGAGTAGCCACTCTCTCATATTTAGACTCAACGTGTTGATAGGGCCAACAAACGGGAGAGTGAATAAAATACCCCTTTCACCCCTACACTTTAGGCTCTATTAAACCTGGGAGGGTGATCTCAACAGTATATTTATAGATCTTGTGTGTTGAAGTACCAAATACATTGTAAACAGATGTTTTTTCTTTAGATGCTTAATAAACACAATACTATAAAGGCTTGGTTGACCTCTATAGTAATGCCTAATTTAAACATGAGAAATGTAATATAATGAGCTCAACACATAGACAAACTGACAATGATATTTGATTTGATTTAAATTTTTGATCAACTGTTGAATTAGCCACTAGACTAAAACAGGAATAACACACTTAGATCAGTGTTTTATCCATTGGGACAATCAATTTCAATATCTATGCAATCTGATAACAATTTAATACATAGCATCATCCAAGCTTTGAAGATCTACTACATTATAGTATTTCAACATAATATTTCAACCATAACTTCTTATCAGAATCCTAGCACTCAGCCTAACATAAACCAATAGCTTCACTCAAGAATTTACATACATTCTTTGAATGGACAAGCAAGAATAAAACTAAACATCCATTGGAATTCAATGGAGACGAATAAATAATTCTTGATTATGTTATTCATAATTTATAAAACTAGTACATAGGAGAGAAAATGGCCTTAAAATTGCACTATTCAATATTATCTTGCCAGTATTGCAATCAAAATTACATAAATATCAACAGACTCCAACCTAAAACAAAACCTTTGAAATTTTCTCTCTTCCTATTACATTATTCTCTGTGATTAATTACAAAACAACCTCTCTTTGAAAATGAGGTAGAAAGACAACACTTAAGTAAACAAAAAAACCCTAAATGTTCATCTAAAGAAGACACTCGACACATTTAGGTTCGCTAATCTTCAACTGCCTTTGCTTGCTGAAGAATTTTCAACCTGCTCTCTATTTTCGTGCTCCTCACTCCACTACCCTACAACAGAAAAATATTCCCCTTTGTGAAGATTCATTATTCTTCATCATTTGCCTTTACCCATGTTTGAAAAATGCCTTGTTGTAGAAGGTAGCCACTTTTTTACTCGCAACTAAAAAATCTCTCAAGTGAGAGCCCTTACTTTTCACTTTCGGCTGTAAAAAACCCCTTGGCTGTAAAACACCCATTTTACCTGTGTATTTATCATTTACTACTATCCGCAACTCCAAACCTCTATTTTTACTTGGGATTTAGCATTCAAATTATTTTATCTTGTTGTGAAAATCACATTACTCGTGCACATTTACCTCCAAGAAAGAGAGAAATTTTCCCATGAGTTCATTACTCCAACATTGCTCAATATTTAGCATCGCACATCTCTAATAAAAATTTCCAAATGAGAAATATAATGGCGATGAAAAAATGAGCCAAGTTCTCGTGAAAATCATTTATGAGGCAAATATAAATTTACCTATGCACCTTCAAATTATTTTATCTTGTTGTGAAAATCACATTACTCGTGCACATTTACCTCCAGCAAAGAGAGAAATTTTCCCATGAGTTCATTACTCCAACATTGCTCAATATTTAGCATCGCACATCTCAAATAAAAATTGCCAAATGAGAAATATAATGGCGATGAAAAAATGAGCCAAGTTCTCATGAAAATCATTTATGAGGAAAATATAAATTTACTTATGCACCTTCATATTTACCCCTTCATTTCACATTAAAATTTTACATTTTAAAAGAAAACCTTTTAAAACTATATGTTTTTGACAAACAATTTTAAATGTTAAACAAATCTTAAAAATCTTTCACCTAGGCCCACCACACTCTTCACCAATCTTTTTCATCGCATATCTCTAATTCATTTGGGAAGGTTAATATTTATTAACGATGCATGATCAGAAATAGGAAACTTCGCTCATTGTGAATACATCACGGAAAGGAAGTTTGAGAATAATGATGAGTGAAGTCATCACTCCATCACATATGCACCAAGAAAAATAAGTCTTCAAATAGCGATGAGCCAAATTTGAAGAAAGCATAATCATGTATCGCTAATAAGCTGAGGAAAAGATGAAATAAATTAGTGATACGTGATATTCATCTATATCCCTAAATTTTTCAAGTTTCTACTGCTTCTCGAACCTCGACTGCACCAAGTAAATGTTTACAGTGGTCAATTTTCAACTTTATCTCCATCATTGAAGCCATTGTATGTATAGGTTGGCCACAATAGTCGGTTTGCAGAACACACATAGAGCATTCATAAATTTTGCCACTGCTTGAAAAACCCCAACCGTGAATTTACATTTTCTCTTGCCAACAAAGAAAATTTTAATTCTCCCTTTTTAATTGGCTGCAGAAACCATTTGCTCATGTCTTTACATTTACCTTGCTATTAAAATTCCATCAAAGATTTCCATGGATACTTTTCTGGATCCGCCATTTCCTTACACAAACATTTCTGGTACCACTGCACAAGCATCACGTATCGCAAATGCAAGGAGAAAGTGAAGTGTTGGTGTGAATAAATGTCTTGTACCTAGCTAATTCATTCACTAGGTAATTAGGGGACATATTCACATGTTAATTTTACTTAGGATATAAAATTCTTTCTAGAAGTATTAGTTGGCTTTTCTAGAACTTATCTTATCTAGCTAGGATTGCTTGATTCCTAGGTAGTTGGTTGTCTAATTCCATAGGAATAAGACACTTGTCATTATCTTGTCTAATCCTACATCTCTACCTTGCCTTTATAAGGAAGGCATCTCATATACATTTGCATATCAGTTCAAGCTCATTGGAGCATCAATTCAGCCATTAATCAATCTTGCATTGTGAAGCAAGCTTTCTTGCCATTCTCTCTCTTGTGGAACTGTTTTTGGTCTAGCAAATATTCCTGGGGGTGTTGGGGAGTCACCATTTACTCCCACATGGTATCAGAGCTCTCCAGGTGTTGCAGATTCCTTCCCAGATCTGAGAGTATAGTGTTGGCTTGAAGATTTTTTGTTGGGTGCATATTGGGATTTCAAGAACCTCATGGTTGAGATCAGGTAGCCATGCAGATGAATTTTGACTGTAAACTCGTCCATCTTGGGTAAAGTTTTTTTGAGGAAATTTTTTTTTGCTAGGACAACCTCCCAAACGGTATGATTTTTCCATTTTTTGCAAAAAAAAAAAAATTTGCAGTATTTCATTATAAATTTGGGGAAAAATTTATTTGTCAAATATTTCGGGCAAATTTATTGTTGGGGTTTAATAAAAATTATGGTCAAATGTTTTTTTATCGGCATAAGAGGTAGAATATTATGTGTACCATTTGGCTATCATAAGGTCGGGTACTAGTTTGCATCAGATCCGTCACACTTGCATTCTGGTCAAATCACTGTTGGTAGTTAATATTTCCATCGGCGGCTTGTACAAGGGTACACCGGCGATCATTGGCAATTCAGACGACATCTACCCAACATATTCCAAGCCCATCACATCCGCACCAGCTCACATAGGTAGTTCTCCTTGTACCGTCACCACTAGTCAACTCACATCGTCCATCTCTGCAAGTACATTAACATCCCATCACCTGGTTCCATTGGGTACAACTAGCAGATCCGTTGTGTCGGCGGGGACCATTAATTATTCTGATCACTAGCATCTTCCTCCATTCGGCTGTCATTTCCATCGAAGGGTACATATCTGTTGGTACGTTGGGTTTGTACAAGTTCTCATTTATCGGTTTCTTTGGTGATTGGTAATGTTTTTATATTAAAAATTTATTTGTAATTGGCAGAGCTTTTTTATAAAAAAAAATTTATTAAAAACTTTATTTAAAGGTTTATTGTCGACCCTTATTTGTAATAGTCGACCACATTATTTGAAAAGGCCAACGGGTTTTATGTATAGCCGAGGAGATATTTTATTTTTTGCAACAGTAAGCCCAACAGTCATATGGATGACCGAGTTGTAGCCCTCAGGTGTGCAAATTTTGTGCCTAATTAGTCTGCCTATTTTGTGTTTTTTCCCCCCAAGTGCCCTTTTACAAGCCTTTTTTTCATTTTATAATAACTTTTGCAAACAGGGGCCATTTTTCAGAAACGAGATATCATCAGAAAGCTGGAAGTGTCAACTTTTCAGTGGTGCAGATATTTTATAGGGATTTTGCAATTTTGTGCCATATTTTTTAGGTTGAAGATAGATCTCCTTTTTTGGCCTTCAAAGATCATATCTTTGTAAATGGGTTTCTTAATTACTTTGGAGAAAGGGAACTATAGGAAATGGAGTAATTTAATTCTCACTCATCTTGGTGAGTGGAATCTATTGCCATATTTGTTTAATAAAGTTCCTTGTCCTAGCACAAATGATGAGTATTACATTTGGAAAGGCTTTAGAGCTAGAGTCTTTAGAGTGATTTTTGAAAATGTAAATGATGACATTTTGGAGACACTTATTCACTTTGAATGTCCTCATGCTCTTTGGACTCACATTACAGAGGTGTATGGAGACCATGATTCGTCATCTCTTGAAGATCCTCTTTCCAACTCCAATGTGATTCTTCATTCTTCAAAGTTGATAACCCATGCTTGTGATCTTCTAGAGGAGATTGCAAATGCTTCAAAGGTTCCTGATTCTTCATCTTTTGTTGATGAGTCATTGAGTACTTCTAGTGATTCATTACAGGTATCTGATAGTCTTCCTAATTGGGATTCCTATTTGAAAAACATTGCTTCTTTGTTTGTGGAGTCTCACATTGCAGATTTGGAGGACCAACTTGAGGGTTTATCTCTCCTATTTGATGATAGTCATGGATCAAATATTATCACTTCATGTTTGTCTTTAGAATTTGTTCAAGTTCATTTTGCACTTGTTCTTAGTTTGTCATAGTTTATTGTGATTGTGCATGTACCTGATTGGATTGTGGCATCATCATCATCATCCAAGAACTTGGCAACATATGAGCAGATATCAGAGACACAATCTTCACACATATGGATTCCTCTCCCTTCAAATTCCTATCTAGAATGGGAAGCATTCCTGCAATTGTACTTGGTGTATCTTCTTCCCAAGTGGAGAAACATTGTTTGTCAACATTGGATTATGTTTTGTCTTCATACATTAACCATATTTGCAGGAGATCACACATTGTGGGGGGATATCTTATCTCTCTATTTCCCTCTTATGGGGGGTCATTGATTGTATATACATGATGGATGTAGTCCTTGGGAGGTATCATTGAGTCCTCCATACATCATGTTTATTTTTCTTTATCTTGTTTTCTCTCTTTTTGAGAGGAGTTTTGTCCCACTGGGTTTTCTCTTTTTCTCCACTTGTGAGAGATTGTTTTCATTTGCATTGTAAATGGGTACCTAACATGGCCTACTAGCCGAGACCCATAGTCATACACTTTGTGCATAATAATATTCTCCCTAAGTTGCACTTAAGGGGGGGTGTTGGTGTGAATAAATGTCTTGTACCTAGCTAATTCATTCACTAGGTAATTAGGGGACATATTCACATGTTAAGTTTACTTAGGATATAAGATTCTTTCTAGAAGTCTTAGTTGGCTTTTCTAGAGCTTATCTTATCTAACTAGGATTGCTTGATTCCTAGGTAGTTGGTTGTCTAATTTCATAGGATTAAGACACTTGTCATTATCTTGTCTAATCCTACATCTCTACCTTGCCTTTATAAGCAAGGCATCTCATGTACATTTTCATATCAATTCAAGCTTGTTGGAGCATCAATTCAGTCATTAATCAATCTTGCATTGTGAAGCAAGATTTCTTTCCATTCTCTCTCTTGTGGAAGTGGTTTTGGTCTAGTAACTGTTCCTAGGGGTGTTGGGGAGTCACCATTTACTCCCACATGAAGACATAAATCAACGATATGCTACAAAGAGGAAATGGTATTGCTCATCGCTGATTTGATTTGGAAAAGAGACCTCCAATCCACGATGGGTGATGAGAGGAATCCACCATCGTTGATCGCCAATTTAAATGTGAAGAACAGATCAAAACAACAATTGGCATTGAGTTTTCTGAAAGTCGTGAAAGCCGCTTTTCAACCAATCACAAGCAAGATTTAAACTTTCTTTTCCTCAAAACATTTGAACTTGTGCTTTATAATTGCCTTAAATGCATTTTTGCATTTTCCCAATATTTAAAATATTAACATTAGAAACATTATAAAAAATTGTGACTTCTAATTACGCCTACGACCCAAACGGAGAAATTTCACTGCACACAAATGATGAACCCTGGAGCTGAATTTTTTTGTGTGCAGCCATAATCAATTGTTTAGAGAAAACCCATTTTCTCAAATTTTTCCCACCCATCAAAAATTAGGTATCTCCTTTGTAAGCTGGCCATTGGGACATGTTTACCACACCCAAGATGCATTAAAATAATGCATCATATGACCTCATTTTTTGATGAAAATGGAGCTGTAAATGTTTTAGACAAAAAGAAGAAATGGGTTGTCCTTAAATTTTGAAAATTTGAAACTTTTCGGGACACCATTTTTTACCTTGTTGCGATCAAAAAATGATTAAATAACCCATCAGAACTTATCCTGGGAGCTTGAAACTGAGTAGACATGTAGACACTTGACCCAAGAATGCAGTGCAACAAATGGATCAGAAAAAGGGATCATGAGGTGAAAGATATTAATTGACAAGGTTGCTTAGGCATTTCTGCAACTACACATGTTTAACACCAATCAGGACTCTCAAAGTCACCACTTTGAAAAGATATCAAAACAACTCCTGGTGGGATGCAATTGGAAACATAAGCTCATCTAGGTACACTGAGTATGTGTGCAAAAGGGATTTTATTCAGTCATTATTCTTCACGAGATATTAGGGATCAAAGTTGACCACCTTGAAACATTGTCAGAAATGCAAATGTAAAATTGAACAAACTGCATTTGCTTTTGATCTTGAAAAAATAGCAAATATGATCTTGGGACTCTAAAATCAAACAGGGGAGTACATGAATGTAGGGAGAATGGAGAGAAATAATCCATTTGTCATGAAAATCATCCAGTTGCAAAATATCAACTCACATGTGAGGCTACTTTTTGCAGATTTGACACTATTCAGTTTGCAAATCTGAGCTCTTTGCAAATGGATTCAAGCTGGAAAACTTAGAAAATGGATTCATGGGGCTATTCCAACTGACATTGGGCTTCATAAAGGTGCAGAGAATCATGGAAAAATATCAGTTGGGCTTAATACTTAGCAGGCACAAAGATACAACATCACAAAGATGGCCTCCTCAGAAAGGTGCAACATGTGTAAACAACAAACCAACTTTTGGGCTTTAAAACCAAGACTTCAAAAAATCACCAAAACAGATCCAAGGAGGCTACAAATGGTCACACACCATCTTTGATAGGTGCTCAACACTTCCCTAAAATCATTTTTTATGACAATTTATGGGTGTCAAATTATAACCTCCCAAAGTGAGCTACTTAGGCTTATTCTATAGGGTACTTTTGAGTGCATTAGGCAAAATTTTACATGGGACCTCAAAAATTTAGCCAAATTTTGGAGGTCCCAACAGTTGGGTCAGAATTTTGATACCAAAGAATAAAACCGATTGCAATCTTGCACTAACGATCACTTCACAGGATGGACAATTATTGTTACCAAATGTAATCGGTCATATTAATTATATGCTTTAAAATGCAGATAAAAAAGAAGTATTGAATCAAAGGAATTGAACCAATGATGGTGATGCAATACGTTTTTCGACTGTAAGTATTACGCCATGATTTTTCTTTAAACTGACTGTAATGGAACCCAACTCAATGGCTTCCATGGCATATTCAAACTAAAATAGTTGGCCTTGCAGCTAAAAGGTGTTGACTCCTCTTTCCTACTCTCCCCTTCTCCACTCCTCCCCTTCAAATATTTATATATAGAAGTTTCTACATATTAACACCAAACGCTACCAAGTCCATTGGCAATCTCCACCCCAAGTTGTTGTAGAAATCAGCTATATATGCCATTTCATAATGCTACTCCTATCAAAAACATTAAGATAAATTGGTTACAGGAGTTGAGGTAACAAAAATCACGATGGTTCAACTATAACGTAACCTTATTAAAAAAAAAACTAATTTAATAAAATAAGTATTAAAACATAAACAATTCACGATTGATTCAAAATGCTCTTAATGATAAAAATAAAGATTTCTTAATGTTACAATGTATATAGGATTTGATAATTTATTCATATGTACTTTCATGATCAATCCAATGATTAATATTAGTGGAAGAGGAAACAATATCACTATGAAAAATAATCTTTAGATCACAACTAATTACTAATACCAATTAGGGATTTATTATTTATAACTTTTATTTTAAATTCAATTTCCACAGTACTAATCCTATAATAAATTGCAATATGTTACAAAAGAACTCATAATACTTTTGCAATTATATATATATATGTGTGTGTGTGTGTGTGTGTGTGTAAAAACCATAAATCACAATTCAGATAATTAAATTTATTGAACAATAATAATTTAATGCAAACTATCTTATAGAAATTCCATTTTACGCATAAACACAAAGAAACCCACTAACATTAATACAAATAAATGACTAAGGATGAATAGTAATGAAATAAATTAGCCAATATAAACTACTTATACTTAATGGGTAAATTTCCTTATAAATGTGGATTTAAAATTGAATATCACAAGGACCTTACCCTCATCATTGAATACTATAGATTAAAAATACAAGATAGATATTTGCAACACTAACTTTATTTATTTTATGACCTTTCCCTTGAACATTTATAAATAAAAGAATCAAACACAATTGAAATACTACATTGTTTAGGTTTAGTAGTTAATTGTAAATTTCTACCAACAGGCATTGTTCATGCATTGGTATCACATTAGTTTAATTTTTGAGAGGGGCATTACATTCTTCCCCACTATTTTCAAGCTTCCCCCTGGAAGCTTCCAATAGAATCTGAACTATGTGCCATACTATTGATTGACCATTATTTGTGAAAGAAAAGGAGAAATAAAGTGTAAAACTTGAAATGCACAAAAGGATAAAACTAATCATCAAATTACACCCCAATCATAAAAATTAGCATTTGGATGTTTTTGCCAAAAAAAAATACAAACGGGATACCGAAAAAGGGTCCACATAACAAGGTAACTCCATTGGGACAATGTGGCATAAACAAGGACAATAGTGTGCACAAGGGAAGAGCGTCATCACATAGCTTGTCATGGGTTGTCCTAGTAGGTCTTCCTAGGCCCTGAACCTCATCCTAGGTTATCCTGGCAGCCTCTCTCAACCCCCGACCCCCATACAAACTCATGTGGAACCAACGTACCTTTCATGAGGACAAGGTAGTTGATCTTGCCATTCCAGGCCTTCCCATCTCATCTCAAGCCTAAACGAGCACTTGAGGTATGAGTGAGGCATATCGTTATCTTAATTAATGTGATTAACTACCCAAACCCCTTAGTTCATTATTTAGGTTATCACTTGTTGAACAACTCATCCTATGGGTTGTCTTGGTGATCACTTTAGGATCCCTACCCCCATGGAGAGCCACTCTCCCTTATGCCACTAAACCACCCCAAAACAACATAAGGCTCAAGACACTACCACAAGACCATGATGTAAGTGGGGTCATACTACCACAAGAACATTAAACACCCACAACGCAAACACAATACACATAATAGTTCAGGATACACTATATGATGCATTACAACACAAAAAGGGAAAACAACACCCACTAGCACAAAGTAATAGACACACACACATCAATAATAATTGTAAGCAATTTAATCAAAGGTATTAATTCCAAATCTAGAAAACTAAAATCACTCGTTTACCTAATTAACGATTAAAGTGAATTACTCTATCAAAAACAATTACACAAAGCTATTGCATTCTCATTCGCACTCAAATTCTTGATTAAATTTTGGTTTATCTACACAATAAATATCATATATATAACTTCATTATCAACACACAATCACCACCACCCATCAAACAATCTCCACACCCAACTACCACACACCACCACTACCATCCATCCAACAATCTCCTCACACCACAACTACCATCCATCCAACAACCTCCTCACACCACAATTACCATCCATCAAACAACCTCCACACAACACCACTACCATCCATCCAACAACCTCCACACACAACAACTACCATCCATCCAACAACCTCCATTTATTACAATAAACAATGGCCATGGTTTTCCAACATCAATTCACAATTTCATAGTTTCATATTTGATCAACCATCCCCAAGAGAGGCTTTTTTCCCTCCTCAACCCCATGTGAAGGAGGCTCTCAACCCTTAGGCAAGACCTGTTCCTTAGGCAAGATTTTCTCCTTATCAACAGTAAAATCATTTTATAGCTAACTATCATATGAATGATGTATTACTTTATAGTACTTTTTACAAGAAGAAATCATCAATAATTGTTACATCATTACAATAATTACAATATTGCTTCCTCTAGTACATGTAGGAAGATTACATCATATTATTACATTAATAGATATAAATAGAAATACAATCCAATATACAAATACATGATAGGAGATCTTCTCAAAGAGGAACAGGAACTTGAGTCCACAGTGCAATGATCAATCTCCACACACACGAACATGCATCAAGAATACCCAATGGAGGAAAAGCACTAGCCTCCCAACCATGTGGAACCCTGAGGTCCACCTCTTGTGCTAGGAGATAACACAAGGTTCCACATCCAACAAACAGTCAAGCTAACATAAGCAAGGACAACATAACAACACTACTAACAACACTAATATTTTCAACACTTACGTCACTTCCAAAGACACACACACAATAAAAGGAGGAAATACAACTAGGGAGTTCTAGACTACAATAGGGAGGAGTTTCATCGCATGGTACTAGCATGGCTTGTCTTGGCAGTCTCTCACTAGACCCTGACCCCCATCTATGTTTGTCCTGGTAACCTCTCAATAGGTCCTGACCCCATAGAGTGACACATGTGGAATCAACATTCCTTTTGTGAGGACAAGGAAGTTGATCTTGCCAATCAGGCCTTCTCAATCCATCCTTAGCCTATATGAGCACTACAGGAAATGGGTGAGGCATCCATTATCTTGTTTATTGTGAATTCTACCCATCCCCCTAATAAATTATTTAAGTTTGTCACTAGATTAAGAAACCCTCTAATGGGTTGTATTGGACACCACTTTGGGTTACGACCCCCATTGAGAGCCACTCCCCCTACTTACAACTAGAAAACCCTACACAGTTCATGGCATGGACCATATTGTACACCTATCACAATCTCATGCATCAATACATAGACATAAAGGGAATATCATTAGGGTTTGTGTTCGTACAATGCACGTGACCAACAACATAGCCAACCACTTCCAAGGTTAAATAGCCCTAAGGACCATTCATACAAATATACCCCCTCCTAGACCTCTAGAAATCAACATACTAAGCACATTTCCCAATGACGCAAAACCTTAAACAAACTTTACACAAATGACATCCATCCTTAACAATTACATAATCACTTAACCTAATAGTCAAGACACATTGTTTAATACAAATAATTAATCATAGCATTACAACCATGAATATTTTCCCTTAAATAAGGCATTATTTCAACTTTCTTATCATTCATTTTAACTCAACAACTTGGGTTAAGACAAACAACAAAACTCCACACTGAAACAAGACACACAACAAAGAATCATGAAATCTTATCACACATAATTTAACACTAGGGTATAAACAAGTAGATCATCCCATATGTCTACCACAACCTTATCCCAAGTTGGATACCCAATATCTCAAACTTGAGTCACAACATATCATTCACTGGTTTCTCACAACACATCTTATAATGCACTTTCATAATTTAAGAAACAATACTTAGCCACTTGAAACACATAGAGACCACTTAACACTACCCAAACATGAACTGGTTTACATTCATAACAATTATCCACACCAAAGAAATTGGATTTCCAAGAAAAAAAATTCACATAATTTTCAATCCTTAATACGACTTTCAAAACAAACATTAGAACAATAATCATTTTCATCATAAATCAAAACACAATATACTGCTAAGGTCAAACTCCTTTTTTTCACATATTTCAACTCATATTTCCATTATCATGTTCTAAATACCATCATATAATTCATTTGACAAGCTCAAAATTCACAAATAATTTATCTATGAATACAACTTTTACCCTTACTTCAAACTTGTTTTAGGGGTGAAATTCTCCATTACCTACCTAACTTAACTAAATCCATGCTCTTATCAAATTTCCTTCTACCCAAAAGTAGATGCTCATACCTGATTACAGGTAGATTACTCAAAGCTATTCAATGATCTTAATAATTTGTGACTACAACATCCTTTACTGCAAGAATTTCTACATTGTTAGCATCCGAAATCTATTTAATTTTGATAACATGTTCTAGAAGAAACTATACTAAGATCTTTTTGCTTAATTCTTTCACTAGTTATGAAATGTTCCATATCATCTTTTTGAATATCAACACTACTTATGTATGTGGCTAGTCATCTATCAAATCAATTTTTATAGTAGGAGAAGAATATTTAATTGCTTAATCCCCATCATTATTTGAAGCACAAATTGTGGTTGAATAAATTATATAGAAAATGTGAACAATTCATTTAAAATCAATTAGTTGTGTCGCATAATTAATGAAATCCAAAGAAATATGTCTATAAATGACACTTTACTCATATAGTTATGCAGAGCTAAATAAATTATAACCATCAAGAATTCATACATGTTCATATTTTTCTTACCAGTTTTAACTTGCATGACAACAAGTTGCAACATCTTCACCTCGTAATCTTGCATTCATACCCATCGTCTTTTCCACCTTTTTTTTTTCAAAAGCTCCCTAGTGTTGGAACCTGAGGCTATGATACCAGATGTAAATCCCTGTCTATACATAACTAAAAAAATCCAATTAAGTCACCAAAATCAAGTAACAATTTGAATAAAATAATATAAGTGAAGATAAATGATTAAACTTTACAAAAGATTACATTGAATAAGTGCTCAAAGATTTATTTAAGTTAGATTCTCACCAATATTGATTCACCAATAGATTTATTGATAATGTTACCTAAACCATTCTTAAGTTAACTATTGGCCAACAAAAGTCACAATAGAATTTTTTTTCATAAAAGGTGCAACACTATTCTTCAACATATATTTATATTCTCTCTTTTCTTTCCAATACCCAAATACTGATATGTAGTGCCCTCTTCGAATTTCATTAGAATACAACCAAAATAAAAGAAATAGACAAGATATGATTTAAGAATTAAGTTAATCAAGGATATTCCACTTACATTTATCCACTAATTTATCTATTTTAGAGGAAAATAATGTATTCTACCATTGCAGGAAACCCTACCAAAACTGAGCAAGGTATTTAACTTTTGAGTTATACACATTACTTAACCTAACAACCAAATACTATATTTTCCTAACACTTATTTAAAGTAAACAAAATATAGTCATTAATTGATTAATTCCATACTTAAATATCTAAACGTTATTTATAACTATTTATACACTTAAAATGTGTTATATGAACCCTATTTCGTATTCTATCGGAAATAAAAAGAAAAGCTTGCATGAATCAACAAATCCTACTAAGTACAAAAATTAGATTCACAATACTTCACACATAAGCCTGTCAATTAAAAGAGGAATGAAACACATTTCTAAAGAATGTCAATGCAAGACTATAATGGAAGATAACACACTATACAATTATCCACAAATCTTTATATTCTTAATATTTTGGAAACCATGCATTTTGACATTGAGCATTCAAGAATTAGTTAGGAAGTAAAAATGGATAACTGCATGCTTAAATTAAACCCTGCCAATGTAAAAATTAGTTAGGAAGTAAAAATGTAAAAAAAAAAAAAGCCTACCAAGTTCTTGTGGATCTTTGTGATATCTTGATTATGCATGCTTGACTATAAGATGAACACACATGTTAGAGTTGAGTATGATATAGGTACATGGGTAGTTGGCTATCCCCAATACTATGTAGGTGATGGATCCTATATATTTATTTATTATATATTATGGATTAGATGTATTTCACCAATATTCTAGAGATGCAATATCCTAGGAGCTATCTGTGTTATGACACATAAGGGTTTTTATTGAATATCACTAGTATCGTGTAGGTGAAATATATTAGGAGTAATTTTCATACCTTAGAGTTTAACTAACTATCACTGGTGGAATGTAGATGATGAATGCTAAGATTCACCCATGGTATGGCATTGCTTAACTAGCTTTCACTAGTACCATGTAGGTGATAGATGGCAAGAGCTACCTCATACTAAGTGGGACTAACTTTCACTAGTGATTCTAGAGATGCAATATTCTAGGAACTATGTGTGCTATGATACACAATGGGTTTTATTGAATATCACTATTATTGTGTAGGTGAAATATGTTAGGAGATATTTTCATACCTTAGAGTTTAACTATCACTAATGGAATGCAAATGATGAATGCTAAGATTTATCCATGGTATGACATGGCTTAAATAGCTTTCACTAGTACCATGTAGGTGATAGCTGACAGGAGCCACCTCATACTAAGAGGGACTAACTTTCACTAGTGACATGGAGGTAATATCTATTAAGATCCATTGACTCACATGGTTCAACAAGCTATAAAAATATTATTAATAGCAAAATGTGTTGTTTTTTGTTATATTTGTGCCTTTTTGGTGATTACCACAAGTAGTAAGGATGCTTGAACTTGTCTTCATAGTTGATGGTTAAATGGTATAAATGATGGGACCCATAGTGTCACATAGGATGAACTGATACTATTATTTTTTCTTGGGATGTATTTAAGGGATTATGCATTAGAGAACTAGGTAAAAACGGAGTTGGTTGTAGTAAGGTTCTAACCAAATCCTTTTGCTAGTTGCTCACTATGTGTACATATAATGATATTGAGTTGCTCACATTGTGTACATCTGTGTTGTATGCAGAAGCAAGCCACACAATGCATATGTCATAATGCATGAGTTATTCACATTGTGTATGTGTGTCTATGGATGGGCTATTCATTATGTATATGTGATGTATGAATAAACTATTTGCATGGGGTACATGTGCTAGTCACACTATGTTTATGTGATGCATTCATGATCAATTTGCAATGTGTATATTTGATGCATCCATGAGTTATCACATTTGATGTATATAATGTACATGCATGATTTAGTCATATTGTGTACATGTTTTGTATGTATGAGATAATCAAAATGTGTAAATGTGATGTATGTAACAACTAATCACTCTATAGATTTGTCTGTTCATACATTGATATTGGCATACAAGTAATAATTGACTGGAAACTATTCGTTAGAGTACTATTATATATGTATTGATTTGAAGCATTAGTTTAATTATTAAATTAAATTTAATAAAAGGTTAGAGACTTAATCTCAAATTTGAGGATGATGACTTTATGTTATTGGTGTATGAATTGTAAAGCCTCTATTTCTTAAAAAGTGATATGTATGAAGGGCCATTATGAATGAGTCCTCGATGTTTAGGTCTAGGTGTAGAGATGATCCTGTCATTAATATGAGAATACCATATTTTAGTGTAAGTATAAATCATGATATATAGAGTTGTTGACATGACTATGGATGGTAAGGCTTTGAACTTGGGACTTCCAATTTGGATAGAACATGTTTGGTTGATTAAGATAGTACAAAAGATACAATATTATTAGGAAAACCAAATTTCTTGTAACTAGGGTGAGTTATCTATATACATTAAACACCTCATGAGCCTAGTGGACTCAAATGCACTAGCTCAAACCTCCTAGCAACAATGCATAGAGGATCTCAACAAAGTGATGTAGGAGTGGTGAGTACAACTTCACCTTGTAGTCCCAAGAAGAAAGGTTGATCATAGAATTCATGTAATCCTATCACAAGGTAAGCATTGAATCTAGTGCCATGGAAAAGTTCAAAGACATGATTGATGAAGAGCTTATTGCACTAAAGGATTGCCTAACTATGTTGTGAAGGATGACTAGGGCGCCATTTATTGCTCTCCTATGGAATAATATTCTTTTTTAGGTAACCCAAACTTGCACTTGAAGTAGATCAAATCCATCAAGTAGAAAAAACACCTTTTTGTGTACGAAATTTAGGTCCTCAAAAAATGCAATGAAAAATAAGTGTTCTTCCACTAAATTTACCTAGATAAAATAATGAAATAAAGGATTTAAGAGCTATTAAAATGGATTTATAAATATGAAATTTAAATGAACCAAATACAATACTTAGTTAAATTTTGAAGATGGAAAAGTGATATTAAAGATGTTAGGAATTCATTAACCATTAAATGTTAGAATTTTAAGGTATTGATTAAAAATATATTTTAATATTTATAAATAGTATAGATCCATTCCTACAAAAGTGGATTAGCACATAGACTTAAATCTATATCAACACAAAAAACTACAATCAACATTTCAATACAATAACATGGCACACTTCAATCAACACAAAAAACTACTCTAGATTGAACATCACTGATTGGAAAGATGTAAATATAAATTTTAAAAGTTTAAAAAATTATAATTTAAATTTATAATTACAAAACTATTATGAATCTATTTTACAACCATAAATTTGATCTACAATGATAAATAAAAATTCTAAAAATTGAAAGCAATTTGTAAAAATATATAATAGTAAGAATAATAAAATGATATTGAAAACAAAATTTGTCCTAACAATTTACTATTTATAAATTTGTTATTATATTAAAAACACATAAGGGAAATGGAGATGGGTATGCAATTTTCCCTGGATGGCTAAAAATAACATACAAAGAGAAAGTAACAATTTAAATGGAGCAATAAAACAAAAAACTAACTAGCCGTTGCACCGCTGAAGGCTCTTCAAATTCAAATTAAGCTTTCAAAGCTCTGCATTTCTTTATTCTATCGTTTGTTGGTGTATGTGAAGATCCCTATGGACGAGGAGCAATAACGATCAATTCTTCTTCTTCTCGGCAACACCCGCCGGAAGAAATCGCAAATTCCAGCATGGTGTCTCTCATTTGTGATGTCTTGATTGTTCTATAGCACCCGCCTTAAAATATTTACCTTCTGCAATACCCACGTCTGTTTTTTAACTTTTATGAAGTTGGGCAATGCATCTTTAAGCTGATTGCTAAAATCTATGATGCAAGCACATTATCTATTTAATTTCTGTAATACCCACCTATGCTTTTTAAGTTTTATGAAGTGGGTCAATGTCGATTTCAGCTGGCAGCTCTTGCCGCTTCATAGTTACTCTTAAAACTAATGACCCTTAATTAGGTATATTATGAACTCTTCCAGATACATGGCAGAGGGAGGAGGATCTTCCAACTTTCTTGCTTCTCTGAACTCTTCTTTTTACTGCCGCCATTCAGGAAAATGCTGACAACTGTACGAGATGGTGGAGCCAAGCTATTCTATCCTCTTTGGTTCTTGTCCTATTCTGCACAAGCTGATTCTTCAAGGGAATGTTAAGAAGATGTTGCAGAGGGACAAGAATGATTTGAGGGCTCTGAGCAGATGCATTCAGTGGTTGAATTGGGCCCTCTCAGATGGTGCTCTCAATTTTGTCTTCCCATTACCTTGACATCTATCTCAGGCCTCGTCCTATGATCTTGCGAGTTAATTTCTTGCAGCTTCTTAATTGGTAAGATCATTGCATGTAGGGTGATTAATACTTAGCACCAAAATAATTTATAGCACATTTTGCGTAAGACTTACTTTACATGGAATTTGCCGTTAAAAACTACAAAATCTTGATGCCGAAAAGAAAGAGTCAAGAACCCAAAATCTGAGCTATTTTGTCTTGCAAAACTGAGAACCCAGAATCTCTTAGAATAATATGAATAAAATTTCACACTCTTTGCACGTACACTTTGACTGATTCTTTTGTGGGTATTAATACTCATTGCAGAACACCTAAATAGAAATAAAGAAAGAGCTGGGTGACAGAGTAGAATTGATATGTCTGATTTGCTTTCCTGGACAACTTGCTGCCCTGATGTCTGTTCTTGAATATATTCAAGTCTTGAGGTATGTCTTCAACTTCTGAATGCAGATCAGTGTGTTTCTTGTCGAATGCAATTGCTTTTGATAACAGGATAACTTACTCTGTGGCTTGAACAAAACTACATTGCACAACATCCTCAAACAAACAGATGCCTAAAGGCACACCCATTATAGGGAATTTTTCATTTCTTTGAAACTGATTGGGAGTGCCATAGATCGATTTTAAAAATTTACATTTCCCCTGTTCTGAAGCTACTTTTCATTTATTGAGAATTATCTATTTGGTGTGCTGTCAAAGTGGGATTTACATTGTTTCCTGGCAATATGTTCAGCATAAAGGTTTTATCAATCCTCTGCTGATGATTATGCCTTCAAAGCATAATTAGCCAGTTGACGTTCTGATAACTGAATTGCCTCTTAAATGGACTTTCATTCTATCTTCCTCTCCTTTTTAGTGTTAAACTGCAAGGGAAAAATGAGTGAGCAGAAGATTGTTGTTTCTATGCACATTCTTAGTGAGAAAGCATTGCATTTATTTTTTATGTTGTTCTGTTATTTGTGGGTCTGCTTTATTCTGCTATTATTTTTGCTTTAATTCTATCAAATCTTAAGGATCTGCAATAAATTGTTGTTAATTTGATCCTGCAAGAAAGTAATCTCATTATGGACATTAGCTAATCCATGCTGCAAATAATTGCCACAACAATAAATTCATTCCTGTTATCTCCCTTCCATTTCTGTTGTATGCTTCAAACACGGATCATGGTATTAGATTTTTCCATGCTTCTAAACCAGCAATACACCACATCATCAAAAAAAAATTTCATCTACTCATTATGATCATCCATTACTCATCATCTCCCCTAGTTTTAATCTTGGAGTCTAGTCCACAGTCAATGAGAGAAAGTGTTTGTTTAGCAGGAGCAGCACTGTTATCATCTTTCTCTTCCTAGTGCATTGATGGGTGCACATACTTGCAATTAGGACATTGCCTTGAAACCTTAGAGCACAGACTGTGGCAACCATCTCTGTCGTGTCATTCATGTTGTTTTCCTCCTCAAGATAAGCAATATTGTTCAAGTCTGAGCATGGAGGCTCAAAGCTCTTCTCATCATTCTCTTGTGATTTAAGAGGGAGGTTAAGCTCAAGATCCAACCTCAAGTCCTTTGACGATTGATTAGGACTACCATGTCCACCACCTCTTGGATAATCAAAAGATAAAAGATGCAGCCTCTAAAGGTCCTAGTTTACCCAACACTTGATTGGAGTTAGCCAAACTGCAGTATAAACAAAACCCTTAAAAAATCTAAATGCAATAACATAGAACAACTATACAAGCATTAACATCTCCAAATTTTATTCTGGAATAAATAAATATTAATCCGGAAAATACCTAAAGTAAATTTCACCACATAATCAAATATCAAAGATGTAAGATGTCTAAACCAGAGAACGCCCAAAGTAAGTTTTACCTGATAAGCAAATCTCAAATAACAGTGAATTCAAGGGTAAAAATAAGTTTGGCAAACCCTAGGCACCAAATTCCAAGAAAATTATGTAGACAATGCTGATAAGTATGCAAATGAATAAAAAATGCAGAGCATATGAGTTTTAAAAGGTTGAAGGAAAAAGTAAGATACAGCGTTTTGGAATGGTTGTCGCGAGAGTTGCTTAGGAATACAATAGATGGTATAAAGTTCCATGTGAATGACATTGATCTATAAATCTACTTGAATTTAGCTTATGGGTAGTTCATAAAACAGCAATTCAATGTTAAGATAAAAGTGAAATAAATACAATCCCTACTCACAAAGCTATCCATTTAAAGTTTCCCTCACTAAATTGTACAAAGTGTTCTCCAAAATCTCTGCATTATGGATTTCACCCTCTATACAGTTTTTTCCAGTGTTTCTCTGAGTTTCTGGAATAGGAAGCACAAGGCAACAGGGAAGGGCTTCTGGGTTTGGCAAAAAAATTCTGATATTTTGGCAACAGTAGGGGATATATATTAAAAAGTTAATTATGGACTAGGGTCCACTCCTTTGTATAGAAAAAAAATAAAAATATTAACAAACAGTTTAACCATCAACCCTTGAATAGTATGCTTTGAAAAATTAAAAAAATCTTCAACCAAGCACCCATTGCTATTAAAATCCATCAGAGTTGCTTCTACAGTCCATGAACTTCAGCAATGTTTGTAACTGACTTGCTGTGCAGCAATTGAAGATATTTTACTACCCTATCCTTAACATTTTTCAGGTAGTCCATTCCAATCCTCTTATCTTCTCAGATACTTTACTGCCCTATTTTGAAATCATGAAGCTAGCACCAAACACTCCCGAGTTTCAACGTGATGCCATTTGGTGATGAAGTATTGGACACTTTTAGCGATAAGGAAAAAAGCTAATACTATGTAGCCATATGATGATAATCTCAAGTTTTTTTAACTTCTTAGAAAAGTTGAGTTGTATATCTATTGAAACAAATTATCTACTTTGCTCTTTTGAAAATGATTAGTGATGCTTTCATCTAATTCATATTTATATTTACACTTGTATTTGTATATTTATATTAATATATGTATATTTATATAATTAAATAAATAAATATATTTTTATATATGTATTTGTATATATTTATATATTTTAATATTATATATATTATAATTTTAGTTAAATTAGAGGGGACGAGAGAGGGAGAGGGAGAGGGAGAGAGAGAGAGGGAGAGAGGGAGAGGGAGAGGGTGTTACTCCTTATGCTCTGTTCTAAGCATATTCTTATAATATCAAAGCCTGTATGTGGTTTTGAATTATCTGGCATGGCTGGATAAACAGTTTGTAACTTTATTCTATGTTCTGCTAGACGAAGCCTACAATATTAAAGACTTAGTGATTCCACAGTCCAAAAATCATAAAAGGAACTTTCTGAAAATGACTGTAAATATTAATTAATAAATATCTTATACAGTTTTTTCCAGTGTTTCTCTAAGTTTCTGGAATAGGAAGCACAAGGCAACAGGGAAGGGCTTCTGGGTTTGGCAAAAAAATTCCAAAATTTTGGCAACAGTAGGGGATATTTATTAAAAATTTAATTATGGACTAGGGTCCACTCCTTTGTATAGAAAAAAAAATAAAAAATATTAACAAACAGTTTAACCATCAACCCTTGAATAGTATGCTTTGAAAAATAATAAAAATCTTCAACCAAGCACCCATCACTATTAAAATCCCCCAGAGTTGCTTCTACAGTCCATGAACTTCAGCAATGTTTGTAACTGACTTGTTGTGCAACAATTGAAGATATTTTACTGCCCTATCCTTAACATTTTGCAGGTAGTTCATTCCAATATCTTCTCAGATATTTTACTGCCCTATTTTGAAATCATGAAGCTAGCAGCAAACACTCCCGAGTTTCAACGTGATGCCATTTGATGATGAAGTATTGGACACTTTTAGCGATAAGGGAAAAAGCTAATATTATGTAGCCATGTGATGATAATCTCAAGTTTTTTTAACTTCTTAGAAAAGTTGAGTTGTATATCTATTGAAACAAATTATCTACTTTGCTCTTTTGAAAATGATTAGTGATGATCTCATCCAATTCATATTTATATTTACACTTGTTTTTGTATATTTATATTCATATATGTATATTTATATAATTAAATAAATAAATATATTTATATCTATGTATTTGTATATATTTATATATTTATATATTATATATATTATAATTTTAGTTAAATTAGAGGGGACGAGAGAGGGAGAGGAAGAGAGGGAGAGAGGGAGAGGGAGAGGGTGGAAGTGGGAGTAGGAGAGGGGGGAGCATATGCATTCATGTATTTTATAATCAGTTCTTCTTCAAAGCTATAATAATAAGATATGAGTCACTTCCACACAAACAACATCAGGACAACCAATCAGAGCCTAATACACCCCTCACAACAGCTTCTGTGTCAGCAAGATTATTAGTATTTTGGCCAATGTAGCCTACTCTGAGCGTAATGGGAAAGCCTTGACTATTTCGTGAGATCCAATGAAAAACAGCTAGAGAGGGATTACCCCTGCTGGTGACATCAAAATTGAGTTTCCAAAATCCATTGATAGGTTTGATCCAAGACAAATCTTTATTATTCTCAACATTGACTTTGTTTCTTTTGGTGCTAAACTGAATTTTCTTAACAGTAGATCTTATAACCTCCCAAGAGTTACCTGTGCTGAGAACCGACTTTTTCTGTATGAACTTCAAACCTTCTCTAGATTTGTTCTTCGTTGGAAGTGAGTTCTCTGAATATCTTGCATTCCTTTCAAGCCATATGATCCAGACCAGTATGGCTTGAGTCAAATTCTATAAGAAAAAGAACCTTTCCTTTGAAGGGAGTTTTCCATTCAGCCAGTAGTTATCCAACAGATAGAGGCATGACTTAGGAGATTTTAAATTTGTCCATTAACTTCCCCCATAGCTTGAAGGCAAAGGGGCAATGAGGGATAGTTTTATCCACATTACCACATGCAATACATTTGAGGATTTCAGGCCAGCCTCATTTTTTCAATGGTTCCCCTTAATGAAATTTATTATAAAAGAGCCAACCACAGAAAACAAAAGCTTTTGGCCAGGCATATGAATTCCACACTCTCTTTCACACAATTGGAGGGGTTGTGTGAATAGGTTAATTGGTGAAAATAAAGTAGGTTAATTTAACAATGTTCTCCTGAGAAGAAGAGAGAGACAGTTTTAATTGGAGGGGTTGTGTGAATAGGTTCATCAGTGAAAAAAAGTAGGTTATTTTAACAGTGTTCTCCTGAGAAGAAGAGACACCATTTTAGTTCATTGTCACCTTTGGTAGCCATTAGTCTAAATTTGAGGAGGAGAGAATTAAGGACAACCTAGGCCTGGCAAAGCTAGAGTGGTGCATTAGCAACACTTTTCCACCATTTAATAGTTGTACCATTTTCTTCCTCATAATTCCAGCGGTTCTCTATAGTAACTCCCCAAATCCTGCAAAGAAAAAAATGAAGATCTGTTAGGTCTTCCCTGAAATCAAGGGGCTGGTTTTCAAGCCAATCATCTTTCCAGAAATGAGCCTTAGAACATCTTCAAACATCCCATTTGAGGAAGCAAGGTATTAAATTCCTAATCCTTATAATGCTATTATAAATGACAGACCCCCAGGGGGTATTTTCAGCAGTCAATATTCTTTCCAGTTCATCCCCATCCAAGTATTTTAGTCTAAAGATTCTGCTCCATGACCAGCATATATTCTCGAGATTAAATTACTATAGAGGTTCTTCTCCATAGACAATTTGGATTTTTATTTATTGATCGGTTGCCCAGGGCAGATTCATGAACACAAAACAGGCTTTTAATTCTGTTAATTTCCTGCAGATTTCAGCTGACAGCCAAGACGTTATCATCAACAAATTGGAGAGAATAAACGAAAGACACCTGCTACTAATCTGAAAACCTGATATGTAGCCCAATCGATGAAGGAGGAGGCGCATATAAGAAGGCCAACCATAGTCTCCAGGCTTCAACAAATACAAGTATTTTTTCTTATTTGATTTGTTTATGTCTGATGCAAATTACTATTATGTAGATTACTTTGTTCTGCACTGAAAAACTATAGAGCTCTAGTGAGCAGTTAAAGATAGAAAAAAGCTAATATTATGTGACCACGTGATGATAACCTTAAGCTAAAATTATCTACTTTTCTGTTTTGAAAATAATTAGGTATGCTTTGATCATATATATATATAATTATAATTTACCTGAAATTATAATATATATACAATATATTATAATATGTATTATATATATATGTATGTATATTTATTTACCTGAAATAATAATATATATATATATGTATATATATATATATATTTATTTAGTAGATATATTATAATTTAAGATAAATTATATGTTATAAAATATAAATTATTATTTATATATATATATTGGAGGGAGAGAGAGAAAGGGAGAGGGGGGCAGGAGTGGAGAGAGGGGG